>CM061070.1:117898979-118201016 GCA_030762895.1 Sophora flavescens | reverse complement strand
TCTTGGAATGGTCGATTGGAGTACCATTCTAAGGCGAGGCGGTCAAACTTTCATTGAAAAGGCTGATAACGAATTTGTCATCGCGGATGATTACCATCTTGGTGGCATAACTAATGAGGTGAAATCGTGGATTTACTTCCGTCAATATTTGGAAAAATCGAGAATCTTGAAGTCCTTGGGATCACGACATCTGTGGCGGGACAAAGGATTCTTCTATTTGAAGAGGGCCGAAGTAGCTTTTCAGACCTTTTATTGCTTTATCTATTCTTCCATTTTCTCCATCCATTCATCTTTCATCTTATCCTTGCCAGCCACACAATTCTACATTGTTTATTTGTGGTAAGAATACGTGAGTTGCTCCGTATCGGTCTGAGTATGCTTAGGAACTTCATGATAGGCATTTTCAAGAGATCTTCTCCAATGGGAAGTGTTATTAGTGTCGTGTGATGTGTTTGGTGGGGCGGATATTCTACTGACCCGAGACATGTGCTAATGTTTTAACATCGGTGTTGTTACCACGGAGAGAGATATGTTGCCTACCGGGTTCGTTGCATCTGCAATTGCTTTTCATGCTAAGAGATTCCTCGTATCTGCGGTATGGCTTCTAATCTTGCCCAGGTTTCGATCATTTCTTGTGCTTCCCCCCTTCCTCTTATTTTCGAGGAGCTCGAGTTCTTCCTTCCTCGAACACGTTGGCACCCATCTTGTTCAGAATCTAATCTTTGTGAACTCGTTTTTGATTGGTATCACCTTTCTAGATCATCAAATGGTTCTGATTCTCGAGGAGAGTATATGACTACGTAAAGCATCCAAGAATCTCATTAGTAAAACCAAAAATTTTTGTGTGTGTGCTGTGTATGCATGTGCAAGTTAACACCGCTTTGTTTGATCGCGAGAGTGCTCTTAGGAAGGAAGCCCATGCGTATACACCTATAGAAAGAATAACATCTATGGATCAAATCACAGTGGTATAGTTCCTTCTAGCTTGAATACGGGTTGGTGTCCGTCAAGGGAGAATCCACTCCTCGATAGACCCACGCTCGTACTAGCAGCGTCCTTATTTTTATGCGCGAAATCTCGTCGTTTTAGGGTAAAAATATAGTTGATGGCGTATCTGAGAGAATACTCCTCGATAGATATCATCTAAAAAAAATGCCGATGGACATTGATGAAAACTTCTATTCAACTATAAATATTTCGATACAAATCATGAGTCTTTGATCAAAATTAAAGAAATACATTGATAGCTTCGTATTTCTACTATAGGTCCACAAGCACTATGCACAGGATCACAAATCTTATCTTTTCACAAACCCTTTGCGTTTCAAATGATTGAAGAACTTCAGTCCTGCCTTTGGTGGTATCTAAAAGGAAATGGTTCATACGAATGTGAATGGATGCTTCTTCATCGTTCCACCGGGGTGGAGGGGAGTGTGATGTGGAAACATCCTCCATATCACTCATATTTTCTTTTCCGTACTTCCTTTTCATTCATTACATCATTCACTACCCATCCCTTTACGTGCATACGTGTGACGAGTTGAGCTTGACTCTTCGGTGTCTTTTATTTTGGCTCTAAGCCAATTTTCTCTCATGTTGGCCTCTGCTAGTAGCTCTTGATTCTTGTGCCAGTTCCATCCTCGATGGTCTGACTGTTGGGCCAAGAAGTTCTTGCATGGATTCAACTCTCTTCTAGTATATGTATTGTTTCATCATGAACCCCTACATTTGTCTTGAGCTCTTTTTTATTTCTTTGAAGTTGGTAACATCTTATATGTGATATTCTATCTTTCTTGTGACTACTTGAATTTAGATTCTTTTTCTTTTCTTGCCCTTTTTACACGAGTGTGACGATAGTTACTTAATGACTTGGTTTCCCAAACCCTGCATGGCGGGCTTTTAAAATTCCGATTTCTTTCAACATTTTATCTTCGGTGGGAGGATTATTTTACTATAGGAGAGGGGATGAAAGTCTTGGGGTAACCTCTTCTTCTTCCTCCATACTTCACTCCGTGTGAGCTATGATTTGCCTTCCTAAATCACCAGGTCCTTTCTGTGAACATCATTCCATGCGAAACCTTCCCTTTATTGTTTATTTCTTGATGCTTTTTCCCTTTCTTGGTATAGGAAGAATACCCCATGAGCAGCTCTTTTGGGGGTTCATCCTGCCCGACCCTTGGTGACACTTCCTGGCTGGTGAATATGTTTGACCTCACGGGACCCCATTAATGGAACATTTGAAAAAACTTCCACAATTAAATACAAGCCCCGAATCTCCATTGTACCATAGGCATCCAACTAAATGATTACGGGTAGATTTGATCAAACTCTTCTTCCCATTCATATAGCTTATGTGGCACAGTTGCATGCGACGAATCCTTTCCAACGAGTCATCTTGTTCTATCAATTTTATCGCGGCGTACAAGTGAGTCATGATCGAGACACTCTGGCATTGATGCCACCGTAGCGGTTTCCTTGTTGATTCGATGACAAACGTAGGGAGAGGAAAGTTTCGGTAAGATAAGCAGGGACTGGTTCACACCATTCTTCAACCTGTAAGTAAACATCCATGGTCATTGATCAATCGGATACGGTACAAAAGGGAAAAGCACCAACCCGTATATCATAGGGCTACTACTTTCGCTGTTTAGTAACCCATACGTTGTTCTTTGGGTGACTTTTTGAGATACATTTCAAAATCGCCTCTTCAATCCTTTAGTGGTTCCTTTTCGTTTTCTCTAGTTGTTGAGTTGAAGTTCCAATAGACTTGCTATCTTCCAATACTGTTACATATTGGCCATAATACATATGAGCTCCCACGAATTCTTCTTTTTGAATTAGCCAGTCTTAGCATATAAGCGAAATACTCTTATGGTGAGGTGATGTCTAAGTCGGGCAATTCAAAACACCTCAAGTTGAATTTGCCCCTGTGTGAGCCACTTTTCAGGGCGGGGCTTGCTGGAACACGTGTGGGTCGATATTACGCCATACTTGACAAAGCACCGAGCGTACTTTTGAGGGATTTGCTAGTGAGTTCACGTAAACTCTTCACATCATTGAGTGTCACATCGATCTTGATGCTTTTCTTAGAACAGCTGCAAGTATTGCTGAGTACTCTTTTAGACAAACTTCCATTTTCTTGCTACTAAGATGAATACAAAATCTTTATCGGCGTAAGTGAAGAACACAAAAATGGTATAGTAAAACCAATATATCTTGCATGATTCATGTTTTATGAGACCCAATGGGGTTGAAAACCACACGAAGGGTATCTTTGCCAATGCATCACCTTCATTATGACATATCGCCTATTAGATGTGATAATATTGAATATGTCATTTAAGGTTCAGCGACAATGTGACGCCCCTGGTTATAATGAATATTCCACCAATGAACATACATGTAATTTATGCTAATGATAGAGAGAGGAAAGAAAAGTACTCATTTTTGTCCAAAGCCGGTAAAACCTAAGAATTGGGACACACACTAAGGTTAAGACTCTACAAGTTTAAAAATTTGCAACACCAATTTTTTGCGGACTTACTCTCAAAGAATCCGGTGAGATCGCATATGTCAGCGACCAAAAAAGAAAAAACTTCGAAAAAGAAAGCTCGTTATTCTTTTAGAGAAAAAAAAACATGGTGAGTGGCACCAATTTTTTAATTTATGAAAGGATGGGAAACCATAAACGGTCTTTGAAACCAGAGATCGGGTTAGGAAGCGGATTATGTTTAGGAAAGGCATGAGATTGAACCCCACGGCACCTAGGGCATCCATTAAAAATGGTTACCCATTTTACTTGAATTTTTAGAATCAATCAATTATGCAATCAAAGGGATTCATTATTTTAAAGATTTCCATTTGAAAAAGCTACTAACTGGCATTTATTTATTAATTAAGAAAATTAAAAAAACCAAAAAAGGATCAATTACATTAATAACATTGCAATCACCATAATGAGTTAACGACAAGATGGAGATTTTTTAGATGATAGCCTCGATAAACATAAAGTGTCATTTAAAAATATTCGTGAAAATCAACAAGATCACAGGTTTAGATTCTTCTTAAGCACACAATTTAAGCATTTGACTAAAACTAATCCCGAATTTATCAACTAAGGCATATTTTCAAATTTTATCTAATCAAGTTTATAAAGTATTGAATTCACCAAGTCTTCTCAGAACCGCACTAAACCCAGCGAAACATGACTTGCAAACTAAAACAAAGCACCCGCCCAATCACCATAACAGGCGTGGTCTAGCCTGAAAGAGAATGAGAGCAAAAACTCATCCAATCATATAGTAATTCAGCATACAATCAAGCATAACATGAACCATCATTGCTTAAGAACAAAAATAAATAAAAACCCAATAAGGTGTTCCTAATTAGGTGATCAAGAGGAAGAAATTAAGGTTACCAATAGAGATCTTCCTTTGATATTTCTCTTGATGTTCCCCAATCCACAGAATGAATTCCAAATAACGATAGCCGAGTACAATAATTAGACTTTCCACGACTTCTCAATCTACTTTTTCCAAGTTTCTCAAACAAAACCAAAAACAACAGAAGCTGGAGACCCTTCTCCACGTAAAAAAAAACAACAAGAAAGCGAATTTTTATTTGACACATCGAGATCAAAAGAATTTCTTGGCCCCTTTTCTATCAAGAGCCAAAAACTACCCCCCCTCCTTACGTCTTTCCGTAAGCCCTTTATAGGGGGTAGAGGTGAGGGACTTCATCTTCTCACTTACCCGACATCTTGAAGTTGGTTCCACACCGAAATACGAGCTTAGACCATTACGAGCGGTCGCGTGTGTCCAGGATGGAAGTGGTGCAAGCAAAGAAGGAGGTGATTTAATGTGAAGGTTGCGTGTTTAAAAGAGAAGGAAGTGTGGTGCGGTAAGATAGTGGAGGAGATGAGGGAGAGAAGAAGGACGTGGATAGAGGGTGAAGAGGGCGGTTGGAAGTGTGGAAGGAGGAAGAGGAGTTTTGTCTAATATGTAAAATGGTTTTTAGGTTGGGAAGTAAATTGTTAGGTTAAAATAGGAGGAAGGAGATTAGGAAGAAAGAAGATCAATAGGTAGAAGAGGTGTAGGGGCGGTTGGAGAGTAGTAACTCAACCCATCATCCTACTAGCTGGTTGTTCTTTTTCTCATTCTTTTCTTCCCTCACTTTATTCTATTTTCTTCTTCCTCTTTCTTTATTCTTTAGTCTCGGTCAGAAAATAAAATTGTAGTCGAGCGGAACTCCGCCGTGAGAAAGTTAATATGCGATGGGCCGGTATCATAGTCCAAGCAAGAGTTAAATAGCAATGGGCGAAGTCTTCCCATCCGAGAAAGTTAATATACAATGGACGACCTAGCCCTTACGCCAGAGAGTTAAACATGCGGCTGGGCCGGGCACCTATCGTCCATGAGAGTTAAATATACAATGGAAGACCTCTAGTCAACCAGAAAGTTAAACATGCAATGGAGGCGGAACACTCACAAGTCCGGAAATTTAAATATGCAATGGGCGACCTACTAATCCCAACAGAAAGTTAAGCGGTGGGCAAAACCTCCCTCGTCCAGCAGAAAGTTAAATATGCAATGGAGCGGAACCTCCTAGTAAAAAGTGAAATATGCAATGAATGACCTACCGTGTCAACAGAGAAGATCAAACATCAATGGATGAAATATCCTCGTCAACGAAAGTTAAATATGCATTGCACGACCTCTCTCGTCCAATCAGAAAGTTAAATATGCAATGGTGACCTACTAGTCCAACGAAGTTAAACATCAATGAACGAAATATCCACATCCAGCAAAGTTAAACATACAATGGAATGACCTACCCAATGAGAAGTAGATGAACCTCCTCTGTTCTTGGTTATTTTTCTTTTTCTTCTTTCTTTCTTCCTATTATTTTTAGTCTACTGGGGGAAACATAATAACTAAAATTAGAATAAAATGAAGAATGGACAAAAATGGGTGTTCACCTTACCTTGATCCATTCTATTGATCTTAAAGAAAAAAATTACCCTATTTATTACAGACAAAATTCAATTAAATACTTTCCAACCTTAAAATTTCGGAAAATGTGCACCGAAGGGGTGTTACCATGCGTCCTGTAGTATGAAAATATGTTTTACTTTCCAATAACAGTAGAAGAATAATGTAATATTTTCTTCCATCATTCTGACTTTAGTTTAACTCTAGATTATGGTATTACATTTCAAACTCTAACAAATTAACACATTATTTATTCTTGAATGACTTAATAACTTATTCCTCCGTCATTCAATACGTTCTGATCAAGGTGTTAAATTTTATCATAGATCTCAAACTCATTACAGTTTGATGGATTCCCTTCTTGATTAATCATTAATTCTACAAATATTTAATTATACCCAATATCCATTCAAGCTAGGACCTAGGGCATTAGAGTGTAAGTGTTAAAATATAATAAATAACTTGTTAATTCTTGTGATAATCTCGGGTAAAAAAAACATTATTTCTTCTTGGAAATTCCTATTGACTTTTTAAAGGTAATATTAATCATTAAGAATTCTCAATTGAGTGAGTTCAATGATCACATCACATGTATCATTCTACTTTATTAGGACCCGGATTCTACCGAGGACCTCTTCTAAATGCATTGGAAATAGTAAATATGTAACATATTACTTAGAGTGTGTGTAGGATGGTTTTGATAAACGGATGTTGGATGGAATTATTTTGTAAATTAGTTCAATACAATTGGGGAGTTTGAAGTCAGAGCGATTATGTTTGGATGTGTATTTACTTTGAAAGATAGTTGGTGTAAAACTTGTGTAATTTTCAATCTAAAGAAAGCTACTGCACATACGGTAGAATCAACTCGAATGCAAAATTACTTCACAGCATGTTACATACACCTCTTCTTTACAAATCACGTTTGTGAATAAGAAGCACTCATAGTAAGCACTTAATGCCAGTATATCTAGTGTAGAAATATCTCTTTTTGTACATATATATTATTTATAACATAAATATATGGATGAATAATTAGCATTACATCAAGATCAAATTATTTGACCCCACTTTCAACAGTTCTGAAGATGTACTAATAGTTGTATTCACAATCATATTTCATTTGAGTAATGCTAAATTGTATATTTTTTATACATCTCTGTTGGCATAAATACTTGTAACTTGTTAGTGTTGAATGTAGTTGAATTATCTTCGGTGAATACCTTTAATTATCGTTGAATGACATATATTATGGATACTTAACCAAGTATTGAGCGCCTTTTTTAATTGTCCGGTGAATGTAAGTTGTTCATCACAGTGAATTCCCCGATTATGTCCATTTGAATGCTTGATTATGTGGTGAATGTCTATGCTAAAACCAAGTTTTAGATGCGCTTGATTATCACGGTGGCGTAGTTCACTTATCTCGTGAATGTCTTGAATGTCACGAGAGATGTCTTTGATTATCACGGTGAGCGTAGTTCATATCGGTGAATGCCTTTAATTATACGGTAAATACTTTATACTAAAACCAAGTTTTGGATGCGCTAGATTATCGGTGAATGTAGTTCATTTATCGTGAATCCATTCGATTATCACGGTGAATGCATAAAACACTAACAAGCTCCGAGTCCTATAGGTGTAAATCCGGTATGAGATGTCTAAAAAAATGTCCCATTTAAACATTACTCTTTTATTTGCAGCAAATGCAATAAATGCATTTCGAAACTTGTCTGCTGAAAATTTCCAGATGAATGAAGGTGGTCCGTATGTTCAACTCCTGGGAATGGTGGTAAAGTAGTACTAGTACACCTCCAAAAATTAAAATAATGCAACATCTCCAATCTTTTGCCAACAATATTGATTCATGTCAACATAGTCAAGTGAATTTGCCATTGCCATATAAGATTCATCACTGACAGCGGTTTTTGAACATGTAAAAATGTTAAATTCCATAGTATAAAAGAGTTGGTATAATAAAAAGGACAATACTTATTTATTATTTAGAGGTAAATCAGCGGCAGCATAGATGGAAATAATGATCAAACATTTTAAAAAGTTCACAAAACATTCTGCCAAGTTAAATATACTTGAAGTTGAAGCTGGAATAAAATTCTACTATCGAATAAATTGTATTGGAATTCTAAGAAGAAATGTAAAGGGTGAAATCCCACCTGGGATCAACAACATGGAAGCCATGACAGAATTGTAAGTACATCATTAATCAGAATAAAAATGTATTAATTTTTTGATTGAATGCCATTTCTATTACAATTCATTCTGCTTTTCTTAGGTGGTTAGGATGGTAATTGGTTTACAGTCCACTCTGAACATGAGCAATCTATAAGCCTAAAGTTGGTTGTAGTTCTTTAGTTTGGAGGGTTAAGGTGAAATCAAAACTTGGTCCTCATTTATTTGGTGGTTTTAACCACCATTCCCTTTCACTGTTTTCTTTTTTTCCAATGATGGTGTGCAGGCATCTAAAGAACAACAAATTGAGTCCACTTATCCTACTTGGTAGTTTGTAAAGCTTACAAGCACTGTATGTAGCACTTATTCATTAACATCAATGTTTCTCATCTCAAAATACAAAACAACAGGTGTTTTTTTTCCTAGTTAATATAACTTTTCCCTACTGAACACAGTTACTACCTCATTTGTTTATTAATCTACAGCAATATAAACCAAAAACCAAAATGTAAACATCTCACTATAACTGAACTCAATTTGGACTAATACAATCTATTTGTAAACTCTATTGCTGTGTTAGGTGCTGCTTGTTTGAAGAAATACTGATGTATAATCACTCTGTGTGAATAAGCGACGATAATAAAAAATATAAACTTTTTTAAAAAAAAATTACGATTTGAAAATTAAAAAAAGGATCGATAGTACAATTTTAAGCCGAAATATCATTCCTATAAAATCTCATATAAATAAAATTTAAATACATTTAAATTAATTATAACGCCCTTCCTAACACATGTTTAAAAGTTTAAGAATATTCCATTAATATTCTTCACATTTAATATATATATATATATATATATATATATAATTAAAAAATGCTTAATTACATCATGTAAGTTGATCATTTTCATAAATATTTTCTCATATATTTTAACAATTGTCATTTCTCTATACATTCATGTTGCAGTCTATCTGAAACATTCATTTTTTAATGAATTTGGTTATTTTTCCAAAGTAAAATTATAAATTAATCTCATTCTGCCAAGATCAGTTTTGTCGAATCACGCATAGAACATTAAACCAAGGGAGTTGTTTTGTTGGTGGCTTGACGAATCCGTGTCGGTCCCCGTGTCCCGGTGGGAATAAGCCGACGTAGTTCTAAGTTGTCCCTTGGCGGGGCGTGATCTGATCCCTTAACATGTCGAGCAGTACTGAGGAGCAAGAGTACGTCTGAAGTCTCTTGGTGGCTAGTTCTCCCAGCAGCAAGGGAGATTAGGGATTCGGTGAAAAGTGAGTTTTCTTATGAGGGGGTACTGATAAACCTAATAGGATTCACTATCTTGAGATCGTTTATCTCTTAATATTTTAGAGATTTGATTTATCTCTTAATATCTCTTTGAGACAGTTTGTCTCTTGATATCTCTTTTGAGATATGATTCATGTTAAAGGGATATTATCTCTTTTAACGAGATAAGGTTATTTTAGATAATATCCCGGTTAATCTCCCGATATCTTATTCCTTTAATTAAGTGATCTTTGATTTATTATCCTTAATTTAGGACTGGTCGGTACTTGGCTTCGGTGGCGGGTTGTTAACTTCGGCGTGAAGCCCCTGACTTTGAGGCGATTAGCGTAGAAGCTTTCATGATGTTGTGAAACTCTGTATCTGGCTCATACACAAGCCCCCATGCTTGAGCGATCACGTGGAGCTTCCGAAGGTGAAGGCTAGGAACTTGGTCTTAGCATTTGGTCTTTGGCTCGCGGGTGATTACTGGCCGTATCTTGTATATGTGTTCACATCCTCAGTTCGGTGAAGCGGCTCGGTGGCCAAAAGCCAATGACTTTAAGTCTCAGAGCAGAGGTGGGGATGGTTACTCGTTTTCTTTGGAGAGCCATACTCGGTTCGAGATGGAAAAGGCGTTCACTGTGTGTGGCCTCACGCATCATTTCTAAAACTTATGTTTGTTGCGTGATCAATTACTCAAGTAAAATAAAGGCGGGAGCTCGCGGGTGGTCGGGAGGCGGAGCTCAACCCATTAGGGAACACAGCTTAGCGTTTCAGGTTGTCGAGCTTACATTCGGATAATTCTTAAATTCGGCGAGCTCGGTCGTGGCCTAATCATTCCTTTTTGATTGTTTGGGTTTGGAGATCTAACTTTATTTCTCATCCAATATTTTTTAGTTTGGTGGGCTCGGTGGGAGTTTAACATCTCGTCAGTATATAAGCTCTCCAAGCTTTGACCTGAATAAAGCGAAAGAGTTTTATGAATGGGTAGGCTTGTCCTTGGTGTTGATAAGTCTGGTTGCATAGATCCTCTTGCTCGGTTAATACCTCTCGGTCGATACCGAGTTTAGTGGTTGAGAGTTCATCTCGGCGATAACATGCTCTGAACATAAGATACTTCAATCTTACCTTTGTTGCAACAAGTTTAGAAATTTTGGGCCCAAAGGGTCGACTGTGGTGGTTGAGGTTTGAGCAGTCTTTTGAAGAGTCAAGTCCAAACTCGGTCGTTAGGAATTTACCTCGGTGCTTGTATTTCATCCTTTAACTTTTGATGCTTTCAAGATGCTTATCTTGGAGTTTGAATTGACTTGCCCTTGCCCGAATGTAGCATTGTTCTTTGAAGTTTTGGGGCTCTTAACATTTCTTGGTAGCTGCCCAACCGCTTTCATTTGGTGGATTTTAAATACCCCCCTGCTTACAACTTGACCTCGAATTTATTTTTACAGGTCTTGAAGGTGTGTCTCAGAATAAACTTTCTAATATCTTACTCCAATTTGTATGAAGAAAATTTTTTTTTTCCACAAGTTCTTTGATCTGTAGGCTAAGGGATATCCTTTCTCCGAAATTTCCGAGAATATCCTTCCTTTATCCCTACTAGCCCCGAAGCTCCGAGCTTGAAATAAGCGAAAGAGCTTAAATGTCAACCATGTCTTAACACATTTTTTGGTGCTTAGGACTTCAGACCATGATTGGCGGAGCATTGCTCGAAATCTGTTTTTGTAGAACCAAGCATTTCTTGGAGTTATCGTCTTGCTTGGCTGAACCTCTTGCTTCGAGGCTTTCGTGCGGGCCGCGTACTTGGATTCGGCTATTTGGTTGATAACTACCCGGATTTCCTCGAATCTTGGGTCTCAACATCGTGATCTCTGGTGGACTTTATCTTGAGTAGAAGATCTTTGTGCTTGATCTAGTATTTTTATTGCAAGGAGGGAAACATTGCTCGACCGAGTTTTTCCGGTGCGTAGTGCGAGGAGCATAGCTCGACCTCGGCTTTTGGTGTGAGGGGGCAATGCTCGACCTCGACTTTAAGGGCTTCCGCCCTTTGTTCTTAGCTAGACAATTTTAACTCGTCCCATAGTGGGTCTCTAGTTGTTAAGCCGGTATATGCTCGGCTTTACTAGAATTGGTCCATGATGCGGCAGAGCCGCGATCGCTTATGCCTTAGTCTCCTCCATACTGTTTTTAGAGCCTGAGCTTTCAATAATGAAAAGTATGAAGGCGGAGCTGCTCCGAACTTACGCACTAGGATGAGCTTGAAAAAGCCATGGCAAAGTGCGAAGAGCAAGCTCGGCTAATTGAGCAATTGAAAGCCCCAAAAGGTGGAGTGAAAGAAGGCAATACATTTATGGCCGAAATGTGGAAATGGAAAGAATCGACGCTTAACCTTCACAAGGTCGTGGAAGGGCTTCGGCCGAGAAGAGCTTGATCTTGAGTTGGGTGTTCTTCGAAGCCGAGAAGGAGGGAGAATGCAGGCTCGCTACGTCTGGTTAGCAGGGCTTCTATCATGAGGGAGCATGTTAATGGCTTTCGAGGGCGTGAGCCAGGTTTCCAGGATTCGATCCAAATCTTGACTTCTCTTTGTCTTGATGTGGACAAGGATTTTAATCGAGATGGAATCCTAGTTCCTTGTCGAGCCGGAGGATGAGCATTGCTTCGGTTGTATTAGCAGAGTTAGGAACCACGTTGTTTTTGGGGCGTAGCACTTTTGGTTTTGAAATCTTAAGTATTAAGGCTTGGCCCATATCTCGATGGGCCGACATGCCTTACTTTTGCAATTATTTTTGCAACTACCTTTCTAAGTTGGTACTTGTTTAGCTTCACGTGTTACACGATTTAGTCGAAATAGTCGAGTCGATATATAGCAGGTTCTTACCCACCCTTAGGTCCTGGAATACCTTCCCGGTGATAAGGTGATTCTACCGTTGTAGACTTGGCATTTCGACCTCAACTCGGTCGGGATTTTAGCTCGTCACCTCTTCAGGCACTTGCCTTTTAGGGTCCGGCGTTTGACGGCTCAGCTCTACGATTTTAGCTCGGTCACCTCTTTAGGTTTTAGCTCATTTTTAGGATTGGCTCCTTTAGAGGCTTGGCTGGCCTCTTTGGGAGTAGCACCCTCTTAGGTTTTAGCTCACGCAGGATCAGCTCCTTTAGAGGCGTCACGGCCTTTTAGGATTTAGCACCTCCTTAGATTTTATCTCCCGCTTAGGAGTCAGTACCTTTAGAGGCTCAGGTTGGCTTCGTGGTTTAGCACCCTTAGGTTTTATCTCCGCTAGGAGTCGTACCTTTAGAGGCTCGGTTGGCCTCTCCAGGGGTTAACACCGCTAGGTTTTATCTCCCCTTAGAGTCAAGTCACCTTTAGAGGCTTCGGTTGGCCTCTTAGGGTTTAGTGTGGTGTCACGAGACTGTGGGAGATGGAATTTTATTTTCGAGAGCTCGATCCGTGAGTTTTAAGGAGGCAAGCTCGACCTTGTGGAAAAAAATAGAGCTTCAACTTTTATTTTCAAGGAGCGATGCTCGACCACTGTAGGTGCAAATTTTGTGACTACGGGAGCGGTATCATCCGAGCATTACTTTGCTCCAAATCATATAGGCTACATAACACAACATTAAATGCGTGGAGCAAAACATATCAAATCATATTAGATTTTAAGCCAGATTCAAAGAACAATATCACACAGGCATTTCGCGCTCGATTCGGCATTTCCACGGAGCTCACTATGGCAGAGCTCTCAGGCAGGAGTTGTGGTGGCCGAGGCTCTCCGTGGCCGAGGTTGTTCCGCAGCTGTATATTTTGTATCCAACACGGCTAGAATCCCGGTTTGGCTCTCAATGAACGTGCTTCTTTATTAGATCAGACAGGCGGTTTTCCGAAGCTTGTTGGCATTTTGGATTTGTCCACATGAATATGTAAATGCTTTTAGTTCTCTGTTTTATCAAGGATGCGGTCAGAGATTAACCAGTAAAAGAAAAAGAATAATGACGAAGGATTTCTTAAAGCTCTCCATGCTTGTACCATATAATGGCCTCCGGTTTGGTTGGGGCAGGCGGTTTGTTATCTCTTTGGCGTGGCGGCGACATACGATGGTGTTGATGTTGCCCAGGCGACAGAGGAGCGTTGACGACATTAGTGGTTCCAAAAATTTATAATTAAATTTTCAGCATTTCTTCAATTGAATTGAAATTATTATCACGTTGTTGTTGCACTTGCACCAGGTCTTCGAGAAAATTTTTCCGATACTTGACTTCGTGCCTATCTCTTCAAAGACATTTTTCAACTTTTTTAACTTGGCCGCGAGGCCTGATTTTCGTCGTCAAAGTCCATAGGATCAATACGTAATTGTGTTTCTTCCCGAATCGAGGAAGCGTGCTCTTCACAGGCCGAGGCCTCTCTTGATCGAAAAGGCGGCATCTCCGTATAAGGAACCTCCTCTGTGCAAATTAGCCGACATTGAATTTGAAATTGAAGATGGGAACCCTTCAATTTGATGTTGATGCCCAAACAGAGACAAAGAATACTAAGGTGAAGCCTTGAAGCCACCACGATTTTTCTATTCATAATCGATGCAGTGTTCAACGCCCGCCGAGGTATGGGAAGACCCAATGTAGGACTCGGAGTGAGTCCTACAAAGTGGGAGACCATCCGAACCTAGCATGGTCGGCACACTCACATTAGCCGATGTGAGCCGCGGCAGGAGGCCTCTCCTCATCAACTATGCCACCAGTTGCATCTTTGAATGCGACTCCGCCCCACCCCACCGGATCCTATTGGATTCAAGGAAGAGGATACTCCCAACTTCATGGATCCTTCTACTCCGAGACCAAGGCCACGGTGGCTCTCTCAATCTCCTCCGTTTTCGTTTGCAGCCGAAAGGAACTTGTCTACTCTTCCGGACAACACGATCCGAGTCCGGAGGTGGTAGGTGACGTGGCGCGGTGGGAGCGGCGTCGATCGCAAGCGGTCATGCCCGTGGTGGGAGGAGGAGGAGATGAAGGTGGCGACGTCTAAGGAAGGGTTTGATCTTCGCCTCTTCCTCTTCCTTTCTCTCGCCTCGGTTCCTTTCTAATTCATAGAGAAAAGTCATCAAAATAATCAATCCTTTGACGAGATGTGTGACCAGGGGAATGTTTGCCTCGGCCCCACGGGTGCGCCAAATGTTCCTGCCAAGATCCGTTTTGTGGAATCTGCCATAGAACATTAAACCAAGGGGATTGTTTTAGATTTTGGCTTGACGACTGAGTATTCCCAGGTCCCCACGTGTCATTGTAATCAAGCCAGACGTAGTTCTAAGTTCATCCCAAGGGGCAGTGATCTCGATCCCTTAATTTTGTATCGGACGAGTAGTAGGGAGCAAGGACTGCCTGAGAGTCTCTTGGTCGAGCTAGTTCCTCTAACACGCTTAAGGGAGAGTACTGGATTCGGTGAAAAGTGAGTTTCTTATGAGGGGTACTCCTTTTATAATAGGATTCCCTATCTTAGAGATCTGATTTATCTCTTGATATCTTTTAGAGATTTGATTTATCTCTTAATATCTCTTTTGAGATATGATTTGTCTCTTGATATCTCTTTGAGATATGATTCCTTAATTTAAGGGATATTATCTCTTTTAACCGTATAAGGTTATTTTAGATAATATCATGATTTAATATCAATATCTTATTCCTTTAATTAAGTGATCTTTTGATTTATTATCCATAATTTCGGACTGGGTCGGGTACTTGAGCTCCGGTGGTCAGGTTAGTAACCTCGGCCAATACACAAGCCCCCAAGGTTTGAGCCTGATTAGCGAAGCTTTCATGATGTTTAAGCCGAGCTCTGTATCCTCGGCTCATACACAAGCCCCCAAGCTCTCGAGCCGATCAAGTACTAACCACTCAACTAAAAGAAAGAGAATCATTATTTTATATAATAATTGTCTAATATATATTATGTTATATTATTATATAATATATATTCCAAAATTATATATAAAATTTGTTTTATTATATGTTATATTATATTATTATCACGAATTTAATTAGTATGGATTGTACATAATTATTTTTGCATTGTCAACTAATCATAAATTGACATGTAATTAAAAATTTTGATTTTGTTCTAAATATCTTAAAAGTTACAAAATAATGATTTCTAAATTTTACAATCGATAATACATACCAGTTTTTTTTACCAAACAATGCATACAGCTTTTAATCGTAAATCATTCTATATGTGATTTTTAAAGTACTTATGATAAGAGTCAAACATTAGTAATGACATGTGATTTAATTATGTCGGGTGGTATGTATTGAATATAAGAAACTCTAATTATAAATTTTGAGGCGTAAATATTTAATAATTATTATAAGGGTTTTTTATTCTATTTGATTTATAAAGTTTCTCTCTTAAAAATATAATTGATTTATTTCCCTATTTTTTTCATGCAAGTGAACCATATTTAGAAAATATATTTATTTATCATATCATTATTTTTCTCCTCTCTTGAAAATCTATTTGATTTATTTTTCTCTTTCACGCCAAGTTTACCATTTAAACAAAAAAATTATCTATCATATTTTTTTCTTCCTCTTGAAAAATCTATTTTATTTATTTATCTTATTTTCCTCAAAAGTTAATTATTTTTAGAAGATCTTTTTATCTATCATATTACTTTGTTCTTCTCTCTTGTGAATTTATTTTTTATTTTTACTCTTTACCAGGTACAAGTCAACCATTTTTATAAAATATATTTATCTATCATTTTTTTTATTATTGATAAGCATCTGGCTTATCTAATTTTATAGCCAGTGAGGCCTACGATTTTTGTGTCAATTATGCGAGTTTAATCTCGTTTTCGCTCAAATTAGACTTTTTTTTTCCTATTTTGATTATTTTAGAGTCAATGTTTACATTTAATTAATTTTAATTAGATATTATTTATTTTCTTATGATTTTCTTATTTTGTTTTTTAGGAAAGTATCAAGAACAAAAAGATGGATTACAATTAAGTTGAAGTTTGGAATTGAATTTAGATGAAAAGAATTGAAGCTATGCTAGTGGCCTGACTTACGTGAATTGTTGCTTCGATATGGAATTGGAATTGTAAACATGTTCATAGGCTAAAGTCCAAGTTGAATTACTGGAGGATAAAAAAGTTAATAGAAGAATTGACATTTTAATTGGCAAGGGCCCACGTCAACATTTGCACTACAATTGCATTTGGATTTGTCACAAGCCCACCTGATTTGTAATATAATTTGGATGTCACTTTTGAAAATAAAAAATAAGAATGCCCAGACGAAACAGATTGAGAGAGGCCCATGTAATGAGGGCAGCGAAGCAGCACAAAAAAGGGTTTGGATATAAAAAGAACAACGAGGGTGACGCACAGCAAAAGGCAACGAGCCGCACAGTAATTAAGGAGCAGCGAAAATAAAAGAAAAGAGGAGGCACGGGACGCGGAACAACATCAACGGGACGCGCAGAGGAACAATTTTGGAGGAAATAGGAGAGCTGCAGACTGTGTCGTGCTCTCTTGGGCTCGACAATATGGAATTTTTTTTTCTCATTTCTGTGTCTCTATTTTATTTTGTTTTAGGATATTTTATGTCTAGTTAATTTTCATTTTGTTAGAGGTAGATGGAACTGTTTAAATAACTTGTTTTGATTATGGATAATTACTTGTTCGGTTTGTTTGATTCCAAGAGTTTATTCATTGTTTTCACGTATTTATCTACCGTATGAATTCTACATTGGGAAATTCGAGTTCATAATCGTTGTTTGTGAATAAACGATTTAGCGTGTTATTTCGGGAATGAGAACACAACCAAATTAATTTTTTTTTGAGTGGAAATCTTTCTTAATGCTTGTGCTTATTTATCTAATACTCAAGAATGAATTAGTAACTTAGAGAGATAGGTTTATTCACCCATGGATAAACCGTTCAAGTTAATTTCCAGGATCGAACAAAGTAGGAAAGGCAGGGAAATCGATCCTCTAACAATTTCTTCTTGATTGTTAAAACCCAATTATTCTGCTTAATTTTCTCATCTCGAAAAAAATACCAAAAATATTTTCTTTCTTTGTTAAATTTCTATTCTTACTTATTGGCAAAAGTCAATTTCAAACCATTCGGTCGCTCTCAAACGAAATTGAGTTAATACGTTAGTAGTTAACCGGTTCAATCCCCGAGGACGATATTTTTATTACTACAAAGCGATTTGGTGCACTTGCCAATTTTGCTCAACAAGTTTTTAAGCCGTCAGGGGATTTGATTTTTGTTAATATTAGTTGTGCCAAGGAAATCTCAATTTGAGCATTTTATTTTCTGTTATTACAATTGCTGCAATTTTATTTTTATTTTATATTATCAGTGTGTCTCGATTTTCTTTTGAGTTGTGTATGCAAGGTATCGTTGACAAGAATTCTTTGCTTTTGATCCCGAAATTGAAAAGACATTTCGAGTATGGGGAAGGCAGCCAAGCTTCGCAAGCAACAAGAAAAGGAACAAGCACTTTTAAAACAACAGGTGGTTGAAGTTGAAGCAAGTCATGGCCGAGCAACCTGCTAGGCGGACATTGAGGGATTATTCCAAGCCCAATAATGAAGGTGCCCCGGGTTCTATTATTGTGAGACTTGTTGTGCAGGTTAACAACTTTTGAAATTAAGCCCGCACTCGTTAATTTGATGCACCGTAACCAGTTTGGTGGAGGAGCTCATGAGGATCCCAATCATCATCCGGAGAATTTCTTGCAAATATGTGATACGAGTGAAGTTCAATGGAGTTTCGAGATGATGCTATTAGATTGAGGCTTTTTCCTTTCTCATTGACGGATAAAGCTAGAAGTTGGCGTCACCACAACAACAGGCAATATCTCAACATGGGATGATTTGGAGTCCAAGTTTGTGCAAAAAATATTTTCCAAAGATCGAGGTCAGCCAAATTGAGGAGTGAAATTACCTCATTTGTGCAGCTAGAGTCAGAAACTTTGTATGATGCTTGGGAGAGGTTCAAGGAGCTACTCAGAAAATGCCCTCATCATTCTTTGCCCAATTGGTTGTTAGCTCAAACCTTCTATAATGGTCTGGATCCGAATGCAAGACGAGATGATGGATCTTTGATGTGGAGGAGGTTTTGATTTGAAGAGTCCAGAAGAGGCTTTGGAAATACTAGAGACCATGACAACAGAAGAATGTTAATATGCAACATGATAGGCACAACAGAAAAATCTTGGGGGGTGAATGTTGTGGATAGTAATCCGATTGAGCAACAAGTTAACAAGGTGATTTCTCAACATCTTGCTACTTTGTTGGGGAATGGCCAAGTTAATGCACCTGAATACACCTCCCTTGGTGTGTGATTTTTGTGGTGGAGAGCATCGTAATGGTGATTGTGGTACAAATCAACTCGGAGAGCAAGTGAATGCATTGGGGCAACAAATTAACCCCTATTCAAACACATACAATCCAGGTTGGAGGAACCATCCTAATTTCTCATGGGGTGGACAAGGTCAGAATCAATTCAAGCCACAACAACAACAAGGGAATTCTTCATTCCAAGGACAATCACAACCTCAAAACAGAATGTCATCTTTGGAGAGTGCTTTGGAGAAATTGTTGCATTAATACTTCTAATTTTGTGGAGCAATATTCAAATTTTATGACTGAGACAAGGGCCAACTTCAAGAATCAAGAGGCGTCTATCCCGGAATTTGGAAGTGCGAATTGGGCAGATTTGTAAATAGTTGTTTGAAAGAGCTTCGGTACTTTGCCAGGTGATACTGTTCCTAATCCAAAAGAGCAATGCAAAGCAATTCATTTAAGGAGTGGCAATATTCTGAACAATGCTTTATCCAAGAGGAGTCTTCTAAAGAAAATGATCTTTGAAAAGTTGTTCATGATAAAAAAGCAAGGGGGGAGGAAGTAAAGTGGTTGAAGAGAAGAAAGAAGAAGCTGAAAAATCTGAAAAATTCACAAGTTGACAAGCCAACACAGCCGCTGCCCTTTGTTCCTAAAATTCCTTATCCTCAAAGGTTGAAGAAGAAGAATGAAGACAAGCAGTTTTCCAGGTTCTTGGAGGTGTTTAAAAAGCTGCAGATTAATATTCCATTTGCTGAGGCATTGGAACAAATGCCAAGTTATGCTAAGTTCATGAAGGATTTGTTGTCCAAGAAGAGGAAGGTCAATGAAGAGGAAACTGTTATGCTTACAAAGGAGTGTAGTGATATCATTCAACAAAAATTGCCTCTTAAGTTGAAGGATCCAGGAAGCTTCACCATTCCTTGTGAGATTGGTAATATGGAGGTTGGCATGGCTCTTTGTGATTTGGGATCAAGCATCAATTTGATGCCTTTGTCAATTTTTAAAAGGCTAGGAATTGGTATAGTGAAGCCTACTATGACGTATCTTCAGTTGGCATTGTTCAGTAAAATATCTTTATGGTATTGTGGAAGATTTACTTGTTAAAATTGATAAATTCATCTTCCATGTAGATTTTGTAATGCTGGATATGGAAGAGGATGCTAAAGTTCCTCTTATTCTTGGTAGACCATTTTGGCTACAGGTCGTGCTTTGATCGATGTGAGGAAAGGTGAACCGATTTTGAGAGTAGAAGATGAAAAAGTGGTTTCCTTAATCAAAAAGCAAGTGAAGCATGCTCAAGATTCCCGATTGTTGTTTCAGGTTGAAGTTTTGGATTCCTTGGTCCTAGAGGAATTTGAAAAAAGTGCTGCAGAAAGTCCGTTGGAAGCAACTTTGATGAAAGGCAAAGAAATTAAGCAGGTGCATGATAAAGTCAATTCCGAGGTGGTGGAATGTATCTATCAATTGGAAGCTTTGGAATCTACCTCTTCTTCAAATAAAAAATTACAAGAATTGGAAAAAGAAGAAGTGGTAGTGGAAAAGGAGCCACTCATGGAGCTGAAACCATTGCCTTCAAATCTGAAATATGTTTTTCTGGATGAGAAAAGGAAGAATCCAGTTATTGTGAATGTGGAGTTGTCAGAAAGTGAGGAGGAAAAATTACTTCCAGTATTGAGGGGTCACAAGTCAGCCATTGGTTGGAACATCAGTGATTTGAGGGGATAAGTCCCTACATTCTGCATGCATAAATATTTATGGAGGAGGACTTTAAACCCAGTGGTTCAACATCAAAGGAGGCTCAATCCAACTATGAAGGAAGTGGTGAGGAAAGAAGAGATAAAGTTACTTGATGCAGCTATAATTTATCCCATTTCCGACGATGTAAGTGGGTGAGTCCGGTTCAGGTGGTTCCTAAGAAAGGCGGTATGACTGTGGTGATGAATGAAAACAGTGAGTTGGTTCCTACAAGGCAAGTCACTGGTTGGAGGATGTGTATTGACTACTGGAAGCTTAATCAAGCTACAAGGAAAGATCATTTTCCGCTTCGTTCATTGACCGAGATGATAGAAAGGTTGGCGGGCACGCAGTACTATTGCTTTCTCGGATGGGTACTCGGGTTACAATCAAAGTGCGAGTAGCCAGGAAGATCAAGAAAAAACAGTCTTTACTTGTCCATTTGGGGTTTTTGCCTATAGGCGTATGCCTTTCGGGTTGTGTAATGCACCCGCCACATTTCAAAGGTGCATGTTCTCAATCTTTTCTGATTTAATTGAAAAATGTATATAAATTTTTATGGATGATTTTTGTGTTTGGATCTTCATTTGATATTTGTCTGTCTCAACCTTGTTTTGGTTTTAAAAGATGCCAAGAAACTAACCTTGTTCTTAACTCGGGAAAAATGTCATTTTATGGTAAGAGAAGGTATAGTTCTTGGTCATCAAATTTTGAAAAAGGAATTGAGGTGGATAGAGCAAAGGTAGAGGTAATTGAGAAGTTACCACCACCAGTTAATGTGAAAGGGATAAGAAGTTTTCTTGGGCATCTTTGGTTTTTATAGGCGGTTTATAGAAGATTTTTCTAAAATTGCTAAGCCCTTGACAGACCTTTTTGGAAAAAAGAGGCAAATTTTGTGTTTGATGATGCATGTTTGGAAGCTTATAATAAAATAAAAGAAAAACTAATTTCTGCACCTGTGATGGTTGCTCCCGATTGGAGTTTACCTTTTGAAATTATGTGTGATGCGAGTGACTATGCTATAGGTGCAATGTTAGGACAAAGAAAAATAAAAGTATGCATGTGATTTATTATGCAAGTCGTGTGTTGAATGATGCTCAAAAAAATTATGCCACAACTGAAAAAAAGTTACTTGCTATTGTGTTTGCTTTTGGCAAATTAAGATCCTACCTTGTTGGGTCTAAAGTCATTGTTTACACTGATCACTCTGCCTTGAGGTATTTGTTTGCTAAGCAGGATGCTAAGCCGCGATTGATTAGGTGGATATTGCTTCTCCAAGAATTTGATTTGGAGATAAGAGACAAGCAAGGAAAGCAAAATGTTGTGGCAGATCATCTCTCTAGACTTGTCCAAACTGAGGGGGACAAGGACATTCCTTCCATTTCGGAGGAGTTTCCTGATGAAAAATTGATGATGGTAAATTCTTTCCCTTGGTTTGCTGATTTTGAAAATTATAAGACTGTAGGTATTATCACTCTTGATTTAAGTTGGGAGTAAAAGAAAAAAAAAATTCATGATGCTAAATTTTATGAGTTGGATGAACCGTTGTTTTTTAAAAGATGTGCTGATGGGATCATTAGGAGATGTGTCCTCGTGATGAATTTGAAAAAATTTGTGGCACTATCATGGGTCCGAATATGGTGGGCATTATAGTGGCAAAAGAACTGTCGCTAAGGTCTTGCAATGTGGCTTTTATTGGCCTACTTTGTTTAAGGATGCCCACAATTTTGTTGAAAAATGTGATAGATGTCAGAGAGTAGGGAACATTTATAAGAGGAATGAAATGCCTATAAAATCCATCTTGGAGGTTGAAATTTTTGATGTTTGGGGGATTGACTTTATGGGACCATTCCCATCGTCTTTCTCTAATAAATATATTTTGGTTCTTGTAGACTATGTCTCCAAGTGGGTAGAGAGCTGTGGCATTACCGGCCAATGATGCCGAGGTTGTGGTTTCTTTCCTTAAGAAACACATTTTTACAAGGTTTGGGGTGCCTAGAGTTGTGATAAGTGATGGGGGTCACAATTTTGTAATAAACAATTTGAGTCATTCTTTGAATAAATATGGTGTGAAACACGGGATAGCTACCCCCACCGTCCACAAACTAGTGGAGAGGTTGAAATTTCAAATAGAGAGTCAAGAGGATCCTAGAAAAAGTGGTAGGTTCCTCAAGAAAAGATTGGGCTATAAAATTGGATGATGTGCTTTGGTCATATAGGACAAGCTTTCAAAAATCCAATTGGAATGTCCCCATCTCGCTTAGTGTATGGCAAATCATGCCATCTTCCAGTTGAGTTGGAACATAAAGCTTATTGGGCAGTGAAGCTGCTTAATTTTAACTTGAAAGCTGCGGGTGAGAAAATGTTGTTGCAGTTAGATGAGCTGGAAGAGTTTAGGTTGCAAGTCTATGAGAGTTCTAAAATTTATAAAGAAAGAACCAAAAGATGGTATGATAGAAAAATAATTATGAAAGAATTTGAACCATGACAACAAGTGTTATTGTATAATTCTAGACTAAGATTTTTCCCTGGAAAGTTAAAGTCTAGATGGTCAGGTCCTTTTGTTGTTAAGGAAGTGAATCCCTATGGTGCAATTGAGATTGCAGAGGAACAGGGTTAACATTACCCTTCACTCGCCTTCTAAGGAGGGTGAGCAATCTCACTAGGTCCTATAACATGAATTTTTCTTAGGAGACATCCCAAGTGGTAGTTTAGTTTAGTTTTTCTTTTCTTTTTTTTAAAATTTTTATTTTAGTTTTTCTTTTAAAATAAAAATACAAAATAATTTGTTTGTATAACTTCTATAAAAAAAAATCAAAATTAGAAAAATTAGAAAATTTAGAAAGAAAAAAAATTTGATTCAGATATATATTTAGTTTTTTTTTTCTTTTATGACTTGCCTATCTTGTGCTAATGTTTTCTTTGTTTTGAGATATATATTTAGTTGTGCTTCATGGTATCTTATGACAAAAAGGAAGGATAGGAGGCACTAATGATGGCGACCTCAAGTTTGGACCAAATTTTGGAAGCGCAAGATAGGGGAGTTTTCTTTTCTTTTGTTTTATTTTGTTTTGTTTTGTTTTTTTTTTCTGTTTGTGTGCTGTTTTATTTTTGAGTTTTAAATAATAATAATAATAATAATGGAACCCCATTCTTGGCAATTTCATTGTATTGTGCACCCACCATGTTTGTTTTCCTCTGATGTGAAGATGATACTTGTGGTTTAGTTTTTCATTCGAGTTTGTTCTTGACTGGATTTCATAACTTTGGTGCATTGTGTTAAACCTTGTTGATTAAAGTTCATGATTATAAAATTTTGATGAGAATTAATTGGGTTGCTTAACTTTATCCTTGTGAGTCATTTGAGCCTATAATTGTAAATTCTTTCTTGTGAGTGCACCATTGAAACTCATGCTCTTGAGTTTGCTTGGTTCTTGTTTGGAGTTCATGATTCACATGCATGTTATAAAAATGATTTGGGCCGTTTTTCATGTAGCCACTTTGATCAAATAGCCAACCTTGACTTTCTTCCCTTTGCTTAGTCCATTTGAGCTTTATATGTAAATCTTCGTTTGTTTTTACCCATGAGCCTTAACTTGAAAAACAATGTTTCTACCCAAACCTTAGTGGATAGGAGAGCATTGAATTACTGTGTGTGGGTTTGACATAAGTATGGGGGAGAATATTGTGCTTACATGTTGGTCAAAGGAAGGAATGCTTACCAAAAAAAAAAAAAAGACTAAAAATATAAATGCAAAAATAAAAAAAAATATGAAAAATGGTATGAACCACTTGAAAAAAACAAAGTGGTGCTTGGAAAGAAAAGAAGGTGAAGGAAGTAAAAAAGAAAGAGGTGGGAAAATGATTGTATGCAAAGCATGGTTCTTTAAAAGTAATTGTTGCTCTCCTATTTCCTTTGGTGCTAGCTTGTTTATCCTTTCTTATCCTTCCCATTTACCTTGGCCACATTACATCCTAAATAAAGTCCCTTTGATTTATGCAAGCTGTGAATTGCGAATGAATAACTGAGATGAAAATCAAACTTGAAGTTGCATGGTTTTGATGTGTGAAATTGAGCGATACACTTACCTACATAAATTTGAGCAATTGAGTGAAATTGTACTTCCTGTGAGTAGTTGGGTGTCCATTAGTTCTTCCTTAATTGAATTAGCCATGTTATTTAATTTTTCAAGTGTGGAAATATTGGTGCACCTTTGTTATGATTTCTTCTTTGGAATATTCTGGGATGTGAACTTGCTATAAGGTGATTCTTTTGTTTCAGGATCTCTTACATGGTTGGGTGGTGCATTGCTTTGTTATTGTTAAGTTAGGGTGTCCTTTAGTCGATGTTTGCTTGGTCGGTTGTCCTTAGTATTTTGTGTGTTAGTTTGGGTTGTTTTTGCTTGGGGACAAGCAAAGTTTAAGTTTGAGATATTTTGATAGGCCTCTGTCTTATCTAGTTTTATAGCTAGTGAGGTCATGATTTTTGTGCCAATTATGCGAGTTTAATCTCGTTTTTGCCCAAATTAGACTTTGTTTTCCTGTTTTGATTATTTTAGAGTCAATGTTTATATTTAATTAATTTTAATTAGATATTAGTTATTTTCTTATGATTTTCTTATTTTGGTTTTTAGGAAAGTATCAAGAACAAAAAGATGGATTACAATTAAATTGAAGTTTGGAATTGAATTTAGATGAAAAGAATTGAAGCTATGCTAGTGGTCTGGACTTACGTGAATTGTTGCTTCAATATGAAACTGGAATTGTTTTCATAGTCTAAAGTCCCAAGTTGAATTACTCGAGGATAAAAAGTGAAAAGAAGAATTGACATTTTAATTGGCAAGGGCCCACGTCAACATTTGCACTACAATTGCATTTGGATTTGTCACAAGCCCACCTGATTTGCAATATAATTTGGATGTCACTTTTGAAAATAAAAAAATAAGAATGCTCAGGCGAAACAGATTGAGAGAGGCCCATGTAATGAGGGCAGCGAAGCAGCACAAAAAAAGGTTTGGAAATAAAAGAACAGCGAGGGTGACGCACAACAAAAGGCAACGAGCCGCACAGTAATTAAGGAGCAACGAAAATAAAAGAAAAGAGGAGGCACAGGACGCAGAACAACATCAACGGGACGCGCAGAGGAACAATTTTGGAGGAAATAGGAGAGCTGCAGACTGTGCCGTGCTCTCTTGGGCTCGACAATATGGAGTTTTTTTTTTTTTCCTTATCTCTTTGTCTCTATTTTATTTTAGGATCTATTATGTCTAGCTAATTTTTTTTTATTAGAGGTAGATGGAATTTGCTAGATAACTTGTTTTGATTCTCGATAATTACTTGTTCTGGTTTGTTTGATTTCAAGAATTCACTTTCTGATTAGACTTTAGATAAGCGTTTACGTATGCCTTTTAATAGTGTTTATAACCGCTATCGATTCTACCGCTTATTAAAACTGCGTGAGCAAAGATAGCATTTAAGAACTTATTAATATGTGACTTTAGATAGCGTTTACACTGAACGCTTATCTAAAGCTCCGACTTTAGATAAGCGTTTGTACAAGGAAACGCTATCTAAAGCCCCTTTTTTTTAATTTTATTTCTTAACTTTTACATCCATTATTCCCGCATATTTACAAAAAAACCACAATTGTTGCAAGTGAACACAATTGTTCAAAATGTGTTCAAAATATAAGTGTTCAATGCGACCTTGCATGTGTTTGTGCGACAAACCAGGTAACTATACAATCAAAGTGCAACACTCTATACAAGAACTATATATATATATATAACCGGATATAAGTACACCACTCTGTTTCTAAAGTATTCAAATTCACACGAGTAAGACAAAATCAAAGTGCAAGAACTATACCGAGATCTCAATCCTTAAGAAACCAAAATCGGAAAACCAACATACATCTACAATTAATCTACATTTACGCTCCTGTTTGTTTTTCATGAGACCAAGACAACACCAAAGTAATGTGTCGAAATGTGATCCAAAGACTCAGTAGCATACATCTGCATTTCCACCACAAAGACTAACCTGTTACATTGGGATACAAACGGACTAATTAGGTAAATACTATGTAGCAAGAAAGAATTCAAATCAAGCATTAACAAAGTGTAACAAAAATAATAAGTTTGAACTTATTTTCTCCTAGCAATGACACATCAACTCGAAGGCATGTACCAAGGAAAAACAAATACATAGATAGTTTGGGGTTGATAAATATAAAGCATTATTCACATACCAATGAGTATTGTTGCAACTCATCTGTTATCAATTTGACATAATCAAACGAACTTTTCAACAATATAGCGACACCACTCTTCCTTGACTTGGATAGAATGGCGGTGGAGTATGTGGAGCATTTGAAGTCAGGGAAATCTGCGACATAAAAATTAAATAAATTAAGTTACAATTGCTAAAACATTTGAACGATCCACGATTTAAAAGCTAAGTAAACAACATACCGCCATTGGTATTTTAACTTGGTTCTGCAAGATAGTCTCCTTCATGAAACGCATGACATAGTACCCACAATCATCTTGTTGGGTTGTCTTGGGCACTATAAAAAATAAAATAGTAAATCAATATAGTTTTTTTTATCTAATTGCGCATTAAGTTTTTGCAAATATACCTGTATCTGAATCCATTTAATGTTGGTTGCCTTTAAACGCGGCACCTTAGCTCCGATATTTGCGCGATAAACTTGCAAACCACTAATCACAAAATCAAACAGACTTCATTAAGAAACATATTTTCAATCATCACAAACACACGCATGCTCACGTATCGAACAGAATACAGTTTTTTCTTTTCTAGATAGAGTGTAAGCAGCCGGAGGAAGATATGTACTTTTACCCTTCTTCGTCGGTCCCAATTCTCTTCTTATTCCCATACTAACCAAGTCCAACCTTGCATTGATGCCATCTTTAGTCTTCCCTGGCACATTGAGTAACGTACCAATGACACTATCACAGATATTTTTTTCAACGTGCATCACATCGAGGAAATGTCTTACATATAATGATTTCCAATATGGCAACTCAAAGAAAATCGACCTTTTCTTCCACCCTCTTGTGACAATATCTCTCGCAAAAGGTTTACCGAATTGGATATTCAAATCCTTTACCTTTTCAAAAAGTTGATCACCCGTCAAAGGTGAAGGCGCTCTACCTTCTTCCGAGTTCCCATTGAACGCCTTTCTCCACCACCGGTAATTATGACTTGGATGCAAAAATCTACGATGCCCAAGAAAGACATTCTTCTTACAATGTTCTAACCGCATCAATCCTGCACCCTCTTCACATATAGGGCATGCACACTGACCCTTGATGCTATATCCTGACAGATTACCGTAGGCTGGAAAATCATTAATTGTCCCAAACAACATAGCTCTCAAATTGAAACTTTCTTCCTTATCCCCATCATACACCTCCACACCTGTCTCCCACGGTTGTTTCAAGTCTTCAATCAAAGGAGTCAAATAGACGTCTATATCATTTCCTGGTTGTTTGGGCCCAGTGAAATTAACATAGATAACATCATAAATTTGCGCTTCATGCATAGCCATGGGGATAGGTTGTAAATCACCAAAATCACAGGCCATGTCTTTGGAGAGCTACTTTGAACACCATGCGGGTTAAATCAGTCAAGAGCCAATGCAAGTCGTAGGTTTCTTGAATCTTGCCCAAAATCGGGATAATCATGATCAAATTTCTTCCATTGCGGAGAATCTGTAGGGTGCCGCAGACTTGCCATCTTTGATCCTTTCATCCTCATGCCATGTCAAGTGCTTTGAATCTTTGAACTACGGTACATGCACCTAAATCTGGGTATTATGGGAAAATACCACACAACCTTCTCTGGATCCGATTCTTTCTTCTTATATCGTGAGGCATTACATTTAGGACACATACTGCAACGATGCATATTCATTCGAAATAAAATGCAATCGTTAGGACAAGCATGTATCCTCTCGTAGCTCATGCCAATAGAGCGTAACATTTGTTTAGCCTCGTATGTCCGACTAGGAAGCACATTATCATCCGGCAACATGTCTTTCAATAGTGTGAGTAAGTCCGTAAAGCTCTTATCAGTCCATCCGTTGCCCGATTTCAAGTTATACAACTTTAACATCGCCGACAATCTTGTGAATTTAGTACATCCATCATACAATGGTTGCTCTGCATCACTTACCAACCTCCCAAACATTTGTGGACAATCCCGAAGATCCTCTTCAACAGCATTTGCAATGTCTTCAAAACGATCGCCCTCATAAGTATTTGTGTCGGTATCGTATGATGAATATCTCACACGATTCCTCATTTCACTAGACTCAGCTCTTGTCTCACCATGTTTTGTCCAACATGTATAACTTTGATCGATTCCATTACACACTAAATGTTCTTCCAAATCGGTTGCACTAACTCGCCTTGCATAACAACAATCTAAACAAGGACATATGATTGTATTAGGGTTTTTCGCTTGGCGAATTGCAAAACTAATGAACTCTTTCTCCCCATCCTCATACTCCTTCGTTAAACGATTGGCGGACATCCATTTCCGATCCATGCTTTTCCGATCTACAAAAATATTTATTAAACATATTTACTTTGAGTTTAGAGTGGTTGAGGTCTACATGCAATGTATCTGATTAAAGGAATGAAAGGCTGCAAACAAAACACATTGTCGCTGAGTATTCTTTGAAGGAACCAGTGTCGACTTGTTGATGAGTGTGATTCCACATCATCTTTGTCTATCATTTTGCATGCATTTTCATGTAGTTTAGGCATATTTTTATTAGATTTTAGGTTAATTTTCCTTTGGAGCAGGTAAGGCGGTTTTCGTGTGTTGTTTTGCGGATATCAAGGGTAAAATGCTCAAGATCAACCATGATGAAGTTTGGATAAAGATAGGGCTTTAAAAGTGCAGAAAATGAGCCAAACAGAGTCCATCACGGCCTAGCCGTGATGCCCATCACGGCCATGATCGAGCAAAACTGAAAAAGAAGAAAGGCTGAAGTCAGAGTCTGTCACGGCCTGGCCGTGATATCCATCACGGCCGTGACCCAAAACCACCACAAGTCAGAGCACATCACGGCCATAACAGAGGGCTCGCGACGCGAGCATAGGCTCGCCTCGCGAGAGACTGGAATTTCGCAGAGCAACCAGAAGCAGAGACCGTCACGGCCTGGCCGTGATATCCATCACGGTATCACGGCCAGGCCCAAAACCACCAAAATCTGAGCACAGAACATTAAATTAAATGATATATAAAGGGAAAGGATCAACAAACTGAAGCAACAAAAACAAACATATGAACCCATTCTTCACATTCCGAAAAACATTGAAACAAAACAAAATAGGATACCAGCAGCATTAGGTTCAAAATGCATACAAATCAATCCAGTCAATCCATATTCATATTTTCAAATAATGATTGACACACAAACAAGTCACATTCCATTCAACACCAATCAAACCGAAAATTAAAGAGCAAGTAAAATAAAACCTTGAACACAGACTGTGAACTTGGATAAAAACACACTCCCACAAATATTAAGAATGTCCGGAAATAAAATTTGTAAATGATAGAAAATCACCTGAACACAGATCGTGAACTTGGAAGTGGGTTCCACTAAAGCTGCAAACTTGGAACCGGGTTCAACCGGGAATGCGCCCTGTGGATCGTGTCACGACCACTCGAGCCGAGTGTGAAGCTCTTAGTATGAGACTTAATCATATTTAAAAGGGACAGATTGGCAAACAAATTTGTCTTGCATTTCACGATTTAACACTAATAAGAAATGTGATGAATTAATGTTAGCACAATCAAGGACCATTTAAACATATTTCAGTTCTAAAAGTAAGACAATGCTTTGAAAACGCGCCTGAGCCAAAGCATTCATACTCAAGTATAATATCGGGATACTTTTGACACAAAATGCACAAAACCCATTCTCGACCATTCATACTCAAACTTTCCATGTAATAATTCATTCAGATCTGATATCAAGGTCCTCTAAAATATGAGACCGAAAGAAAAAAAAGGTAAAACAAACACATGGACGCAAAGGGACTTACAAGATTTCAAATAAAGATAATCGGAAGTCATTGTTCGCATAAGATCCATGAACCCTATCCCACATGAAATCAAGTCCCTAAGCATTTGACCACCTAATCTAAAAGAAAAGGAATAAATAGAAAAGGCAAAGTTAAACTTTAAATAGTAAAAGCTTTCAAGTTCTCTTCATGTTCACATTTCTTCAACCAAAACTCATCCGTTTTGTTTTTTTGAAATGTAAATCCATTACATAATGAAACAAGAAAGTGAAGCCAAGATTGATCACAAGCTAATCACATAGAGTGGTGAATACTGATCCAAAAGCAACAAAATAAAAACAATGCACCAATGAAATCCCTTTTATCCCTCAAAACAAAATAACTGACCATTGCTTTGACACAAGCACATTTACTGAAAAATTGTCCAACGAAACAATAACCAAAATTCACATTCAAAATTTGTGTTCAAATATCACGATCGATATTAGAAAGAGTGTTACCTGAACCCAACAAGAAAGCCAAGAGAAGTGTCCCAGTTGACTTGATGACTCGGCGCAAAGAAGCCCACGAAGAGGAGCAAAGGAACAAGCGAGAGGAGCGAGAAGCGCAAAACGACATTGTGAAAGTGTGAACTATGAAACTAATAGATTTTATATGAAGGGAGCAGAAACGCAAAACAACATTACATCTCGATTATCTTCCACTCCACGAGAACACTATGAAAGTGTGAAACTAAAACTACAATGGTATGATTTAAGTTCTTTCTCTTTCGGAGTAACAAGCGAGCAATGGCGAAGGTGAGGGAAGAAAAAAGAGATGGCATGCAGAGGGAAGGAAACAGTAGAATGAAAATGAGGAAGAAACAGAGAGGGAAGGCCGAGCGCGCGTCTAATTTTACTGGGAAGACCTAAGATAGCGTTTCCGTGTGGAACCGCTATCTTTTCCTAAGTGACACTTTTAATAGCGGTTCCACACGGAAACACTATCTTAGGTGATACCTAAGATAGCGTTTCCCTTAGGGAAACGCTATTAAAAGTCCCCCATCACTTTTAATAGCATTTCCACACGGAAATGCTATTAAAGGTGCGTTATTAAAAGTCTATTTTGTTGTAGTGATTTATTCACTGTTTTCATGTTTATCTACTGTATGAATTTGCAATTGGGAAATTCGAGTTCATAATCGCTATTTGTGAATAAACGATTTGCGTGTGTTACTTAGGAATGAGAACACAACCAAATTAATTCTTTTTGACTGGAAATCTTTCTTAATGCTTCTGCTATTTATCTAATACTAAAGGAATTGAATTAGTAACTTAGACAGATAGGTTTATTCACCTAAGGAATCAGGGGATAAATTACAAAATTCAGTTTCTTGAAATTGGATAAACTGTTCAAGTTAATTTCCAGGATCGAACAAGTAGGAAAGGCAGGGAAATCGATCTTCTAACAATTTCTTCTTGATTGTTAAAACCCAATTATTCTGTTGTTTAATTTTCTCATCTGAAAAAAAATACCAAAAATATTTTCTTTTCTTTGTTGAATTTCTATTCTTACTTGTTGGCGAAAGCCAGTTTCAAACCATTCGGTCGCTCAAACAAAATTGAGTTAACACGTTAGTAGTTAACAATTTAATCCCTGAGGACGATATTTTTATTACTACAAAGCGATTTGGTGCACTTGCCAATTTTGCTCAATACTTATCTCTTGAAAATCTATTTAATTTATTTCTTTTCTTTTCTTGTTAATCATTTTTTGAAAATATATCTATCTATCATAATGTTTTTTATTATTTTCCATTGAAAATCTACTTAAGTTAGAAAAAAATATTTATCCATTATAGTAAAAGTCGACTATGGTTACGGCCAATTTCAACTTCGCAAAGTATAATTCCTTTTTAACTCAAACTTCCTAACTGCCATTGTGTATATCAAGCACGAAGGGTACTAAAATTAGAATCCCGTACACAACAAATGATAAATTCTCCTTAAAAACAAAGTTAATAACACAAAAATAACCCATAAAAAACAAAGTTCATGTTATAGGTGTGTACTTGAGAGACCAAGCAGTAAAAAAATAATAATAATATATATATATATATATATATATATATATATATATAAATAAATAAAGAGGATCTATTTACATAGGGATAAGTCAAGGGACTTGCACCAAATCTAGACGGTTAAATTTATGTAATCTTACGGATCATAATATTTCAATTAAAGAATTTAAAAAAAAAACATTTAAAAACAGTCACGTGCCCTTGGTCCTTTTTTCTTCTCTGTTATTTCGTTCTTACCACTGTTGTTTCGGGGCCACACCTTTCTTCTTTGTTTAGGGATTTCGAGTCGAAGCACGCCAAGCCGTCGTCGACGCAGGCCATAACTCGCCGGAGGGCGACACGACGCCGTCTTATGTTGTCTGGTGCATCAGGTCTTGCTATGTATTAAGTTGTTTGGTACGTGATGTTTGTGCGTGTCATCCTTGCGCAGGGGCCATGCTAATATTGGTCCGTGATGTTACTGTGGTGCCTTTGGTGTGTGGATTCGTGATGATGTCCGGGTGCCATATGCCTTTTTTGGTTTATCTTTCTGGTTTTGTTCTGCTCTGTTTCTTAATTCTTAACGGTGGTGGCCTGGTGGGTGTGTGGAAAATGCACCGTGAGTAGCTTTGGTCCTTGGTTCTTTCTGTGTTGGTGCTGAAACTTATTCTTTTGACTTTAAAAAAAATATTGTCCACACATATCACTACAAATCATGCAATTAATGTCTACCACTACAACTTTACATGGCATAAACATACTTGAATCGGAACCAGGGGAAGGAACGAAATAACAGGGAAGTAACGAATTAACGGGAAGATAAAGAGCAAGAATAAAATCACGTGACTTTTTTTAAATTTTTTTTAATATCTTTACCGGAACATTATGATCCATCAGATTATATCAGTTTAACGGTGTAGATTTGATGTAAGTCAAAAAGAGTTATATTTGATGTCAAAGGATCGTGTTTTATATATATATATATATATATATATATATATATATATAAATAAAATAAGATATGTGAGGGGTTATAATGGGCATGGATGCTTCATGATTACCGAACTCTGTCCTTCCGGTGACCTGTGAATTCTTCATCAAAACTATCCCCCCTTGAGTTTTGGTTTCTAATTGTGAATTCTTCATTTCTAATTGATACTAATTTCAATTTCTTTCCAACAGATATTCAAGAGTGGATTGTTGGAGTCCATCACCCCTTCGATGATCTTTGCTTTGAATTTTTGCTTTTGAAGTTTTCCAATACACTGTCCATGCTGCTCATTAACTTTGCTTTCTGATGGTTAGCAAAAGCCTTGCCAAATTTGATAACACCATAATAACCTGAGGCTTACATATATATATATATATATTATCAAGAACAACATGAGCAATTTAAGTACATAGCTTTGCCAATTATCGACCAATAGCACAGAAGCAATCTATTTCATATCTCAACCAAAGTAACTTGAATACTGCATTAATTATATAACATCAATACCATCCATAATAGTTAAAAGTACCTAGATGGGAAGCAAAAAATAATGCAGTTGTAACTACTAAAAATGGAAACATAATTTTAGAATAAGTTCCTCATTTAAATAGGTTTCATGAATTGCATCAGCACTAACAGAATCAGAAAGGATAGTGTGGTCCAATTACTAATGCCTGACCAAATGGAATAGTATTAAAAATAAAAAATCGATCCCCAACTTGTCTCCCTGCATATGCAAAAAAACAAGAGATTGCACTATTTTAGGAACTTCAGATTTATAAGGAAAGCTAGGGGAAGCCATACTAAACACCAACGAATCAAGTTAAAAATCTGCAATTCAAAAACTGAGTTTGAGTGTATAGTCCTGCTATGTGGTTATTATTATTATTATAGAATACAATACTGCTCACATGTCCGCCCTTTATTCTGAAAGGCTCTTTATATAACTTGTGTGGTTAGACTTCGAATGTGAATACCCATCATTTAACAAATTATTTGTTTTGATTATTGAATCATCTCTGTCAATTATTCTCTCAAACACGTACAGTACGTGTAATGCCTATGGTCTATGGATCAATTTGCAAGTATAATTCATGTTCTCAAACTCACCAAAATACAGCAATGGAGCATATTGTTTGCTAGAAGATGTAGGACATTATTGAGTAATATGACCGTTATTCAAAAGACAGGAAAAATTAAAAAAGGCAAACGCCATTGTGCGGATTCAAACCCGAGACCTATGCAAGCAAGGGACACGCCTGTTGGCCCCTAGGCTAACGAGTATTATGTGTCAGTATGTAATCGCTATTGTTACTTAACTAACGAATTTGGCAGTTACTGAATCCTTTGAAGGGTTGTTTTGCTTCACCAAGTGACATGAGTTGATCTATAAATAGGACCATCTGCATGCAGTAATGGATACGAAAATCTCATAATTTCTCAAGCCATCTTCACTCCAAATCACCTTCTTTTCTCCCTTGTACGCAGAGAGAGTTAAGAAGACTATTGTTCTGTAAACTGACATTGACGATACGCTTGGTTTAGGGTGTGCAAACCAAACCAAAGTTCTCCATTGTATCCTAAAGGGAATTCACCAGTTACACCTGTTGCATCCAATCTACAAGGAGAGATTGGTGGGGGCGAATCGAACCTAAAGCCTAGTGTCCTCACACGCCTTGGAGGGTACACATGTCACTTGTTCTTTTTTTCTTTGTTGCAGACCATACCCCATTTTCTAACAATCTTTAGGTTCGATTTTCGTTTTATTAAAATGGTTGCAACATTGAGGGAGATAACATTAGACTTGGTCAAAGTTGAAAGGTTCGAAGGTGGAAACTTCATTCGTTAGGAGAAAGAGATGCATGGTCTTTTTACAAAGGAGAGATGAGTACTCATATGCTTCATCAAAAATATGTTTATTTGTGACCACGGTGAAAAGGTACACAATTACTTTTCATGGCTATGTTATTCTTGGTATTCTAAATACATGTGTGTACAATGCTAAAGGCATTCTTTGTTTGTGTTAACATTAACATGTGGTATTAGAGCCTTAGATGCATGATTTAGAATAAAATCAAGTATGTGAATTTGATGAACATGAATATGTTTGGTTTATGATGCATGTATGTATGTTACTCTATTTTGATAGAAAGGTCTTAGATATACATGATTGTATCAAGTGCATACATTAATGAATATGATCAATGTAAGAACTAATTATTTTTAGAGTAGGAAATCTTATATTACGAGTGTATGATTTTGTGAATATAAGATGAAAATTGTTTCTTGATTCTTTAGAAATGTTTTGGATGTGGTTTTGGAGTGTTCTAAGTTGTTAAAATGGATATGGATGTTCATGAAGAAATGTAGAAAACTGAAAAATGATTGGATCATTGTCTTGTTTGTTTTCTATAATGAAAATCATCTAGATTTAGTAGATTTATCCTAGAACATGTTTAGACTTGAATCCAAAACTTAAAAGATGATGAAAATAATTTTAAACTTGAGTAGAATGCTAAAAAATGGCTGTGAGTCACGAATGGGTCGAGTGAACCCGGTTTCCATAAAACGGGTCTGATTGACCCGACTGGCAAAAAGTGGTGACCCAAACCTTGAGTTTGTAAACGGTTAAAAAGATAATAACGGTTGCTTCTAACAATGAAATGGTGCGTCGGTCTAGTGGTATCTACGTGTTCAGCCATAGTCATGACCCGAGTTCGAATCCCGTGTTCTAACTTTCAAATATTTTCAAGTGGTTTTTTGGATAAAAATAATTTTAATCGAAACAATGCACCCAGTAAGAACAGGCATGCTGTCGCTAAACTTGTGCAATCCTTAACTTTTGTTAAATATTTAAAGTGTTTTAATTGTTGTTGTTATGGTTGACAGTTTGCATTATTAATTCCCTGTTGTTATGTATGTTGAATTACCCAGAAATTTTGATGCTTATATATGTTATTATATATGATGTGGGTTAATTAAAATTGTTTGTCATTAAACATTCATTAAATTCTTTAGGAGTTATTTATTTGAATAAAAGAATTCTATAACCCTAGTTACTTTGAGTCTACTAGTATAGTTGACCAAATAACGACAACTTATTCCCCTTATAGTTGAAATGAAAATTAGGATATAAGAAGAAATGGTAAAAGTCATATATCCTATGTTGGTCTAGCAAAATGATGTTAGGGAGAAGCCATGTTGAAGGTTTGTTATATGGTAAATAAGGTTCCAAACAAAGGAACAAGATAACCATATGAGCTCTGGAAAATAGAAAACTCATTCTTAAATTTTTCAAAGTTTGAGGTTGTTGGGCAATAGTAAAAGTTCTTGAACCAAAAGAAAGAAATTAGGTGAAAGAGGAATTGAATGTGAGTGTTCCCGGGCTATGCTAAAAATTAGCAAAGCATATAGATTCATGATTATGGAATCTAGTGACACATCTTGTTACAACAGTGATTGAGTCTGGGGATTTAATATTTCAAGGAAATAGGTTTAACTCAATTCCAAGTCACATGATAATGTTCATAGTAATGCACATGATCCGGAAAGCATTGTATCAAATAAAGATACTGTGGTAGGTTCTGAACTTAGGAGAAGTCAGAGAGCTAGAAATGAGAAAACGTAGAGACAAAGCTTTTCATGTTCCTTATTGAAGGAACAAGAGAGTCCATAGACAGTTATGGACCAATCTATTATTATACAAAAAGTGATCCATAGACATTTGAAGAGGCAATAAAGTCTCAAGTTGTCGTTTTCTGGGAGGAAGCTATACAAAAAGAAATGGACTTAATAAATGGGGAATAAAATATGGAAATTAGTAGACCTCCCACATAGTTCCAAACCAATAGGTTGAAAGTGGATTTTCAAAGGAAAACCAAGGTAGACGGAAGTTTAAGGTAAGACTAGTTGCTAAGGGATTTACACAAAAAGAGGGTATTTACTATTTTGATACATATGCACCTATGACAAGAATTGCTTCAATTAGAGTGGTATTGACACTTGGATCCATCTATAAGTTTGTCATCCGTCAATTGGATGTGAAAATGCCATTCCTAAATGGGGAATTAGATGAAGAGGTGTATATGACACAACTGAAGGGTTTGTGGTAAATAGTCAGGAAAAGAAATGTGTAAATTGAATGAGTTACTGTATGGAGTAGAACAAACTCCTAAACAAAGGGATTAAAAGTTTGATCAAGTTGTGCTAGCTAATGGATATAAAATAAATGAATATGACAAGTGTATTTATAGTAAATTTCATAATGGAAAAGGTGTCGTGAGTTGTTTATTTGTTAATGATATAAATGTTGATGATATATTAATATTTGGTACTGATCTAGATTAGGTTGAAGAAACTGAGAGGTTCTTATCTAGAAATTTTGACATGAAAGGCTTAGGGGTAGCTGATGTGATTCTAGGGATTAGAATAATAAGAGATGGTGAGACAATAGGTTTGTCTCAATCTCATTATATAGAAAAGGTGTTAAAGAAATTTAATGAATTTGATTATCAATCTGTTGTTACTCCCTTTGATCATAACACTAATTTAGTACCAAATAAAGGTTGTCCAATAGCACAACTTGAATACTCAAAAGTAATTGGATGCTTAATGTATGCCATGACTAAGTAGGGAGACTAAGTAGGTATACAAGTAATCCAAGCAAAGACCATTGGCATGCTGTCCGAAGAGTATTGAAATACTTGAAGGGGGCAATGAATTATAGTTTGAACTATAATGGGTATCCTTCAGTATTAGAAGGTTACACGGATGCCAGTTGGGTGACTTATACAGAAGATCATACTTCAACAAGTGGTTGGATCTTCACACTTGGTGGGGGTGCTATTTCTTGGGATCCAAGAAACAAACTTGCATTCCTGACTCCACCATGGCTGCAGAATTCATAGCATTGGCAGTAGGAAGCAAAGAAGCTGCATGGCTTAGAAATTTGATGTATGAGATACCAATTTGGCCAAAGCCAATAGCACCAATATCCATACATTGTGATAGTCAATCAACACTATCAAAGGCATATAGTCAGGTTAATAATGGAAAGTCCAGGCACATTGGGCTAAGACATAGCTATGTAAAAGATTTGATTACAAATGGAGTAATATCCATAGTCTTTGTGAAAACAGAGAGGAATCTTGCAGATCCTTTGAAGAAAGGACTAACAAGGGATATGGTATTGAAAACATCGTTAGGGATGGGACTCAAGCCCATATCTACATGATCACCAATGGTGGAAACCCGATTCACACTTGAGTAGCATCAAGTCTTGAGTTCAATGGGCCAAAGTACACTATGAGAGTGATTGCAAGTACTTGACAAATAGATACATCCCAAGGTTTAAAAGTACTTGAAAACCATAAGGACATAAAAGAAAAGGGTGAGCTTTTGCTCTTAATGGACCTATAGCATATATGTGCTGAGGTGCCCAACTTATGGGGGTGCTTCTGGTAAAGTCTACCTACGTGAGAGTGAAGTGTGGTCGCTTCTTAGAGTTGGGCTTGACTCTGTAAGCTCTCATGAAAAGGATACACGACACAAGGCCTTACCAAATGTGTCACACTACCACGTCGTTCAATGGTACCGAGATTTCATGTGTAAGTCATGCACGCTTGTTCTAATGAATAATTGGTTCAAAGCTTGTCTACCATTTTATTCGGGGATGAGTGAAACCCATGGCTTACTAAGCAAAGGTTCAAATCCCCAAGATACCTTTGTCTGAAAGCATGCGATTTCCAAAATACTGGGATTTGGATTTATTTTGAAAATGGTGGGGGGGTTGTGAGAGATTTTCAAAAATCTAGAAAATGGTTAAAAGCATATAACAACGCACAACTATCATAATACAATTAAATGGCCCAGCGGTCGTGACCTTACATATTTTTAAGTTGGTGCGAGTTCGATTCCTGCCTGCAACATTTTTGTTGAGTAATATGACCGTTATTCAACAGACAGGAAAAATTAAAAAAGGCAAACGGCCATTGTGCGGATTCAAACCCGAGACCTATGCACGCAAGGGACACGCCTGTTGGCCATTAGGCTAACGAGTATTATGTGTCAGTATATAATCGCTATTGCTACTTAACTAATGAATTTGGCAGTTACTGAATCCTTTGAAGGGTTGTTTTGCTTCACCAAGTGATATGAGTTGGTCTATAAATAGGACCATCTGTATGTAGTAATGGATACGAAAATCTCAATTTCTCAAGCCATCTTCACTCCAAATCACCTTCTTTTCTCCCTTATGCGCAGAGAGAGTTAAGAAGACTATTGTTCTGTAAACTGCCATTGACGATACACTTGGTTTAGGGTGTGCAAACCAAACCAAGGTTCTCCATTGTATCATGAAGGGGATTCGCCAGTTATACCTGTTGCATCCAATCTACGAGGAGAGATTGGTGGGGGCGAATCGAACCTAAAGCCTAGTGTCCTCACACGCCTTGGAGGGTGCACATGTCACTTGTTCTTTTCTTCTTTGTTGCAGACCATACCCATTTTCTAACAAATATTCATTCGACAATTTTAATAGTACAAAAAAAAACGTTACCTCCTCAAGAAACTGGAGCGGCGCCCAATGGTCTTGGTCGCCAAATAGAAAGGAGATATGAGAACTCTTTTCTTTTAGAAAGGACCAATCTAGTGGCTCTGATGAAAACTGATAAAGGATGATAATCATCAATGTAAATGAAAAATTACTATAATAGTAAAAATAAGGGAAATGATTTAATCATAATTTATAAAATTTGAAACCTATATTCATAGAAAAGAAGTAACATTACCTTTCTAAATGTAGTCTCAGCCAAATATAGGATATTCCTAATGCTATGGTACTATTAAAGATACAAAGTAAAGGGATCAGCAACAATAAAAACCCAAATTTAAATTGTTTGTGAATTAAATAAAACCTAACATTGAAGCAGTAAAACTAACTTTAGCTAGGTGGGAGCATGCAGCTTCTACTGCTGTAGTCGACCAAGTCTTGCCAAGAGATTTTTTTTACAAAAAATCTCAAAGCTGGATTAGGTAAAAACCCCAACAATGATGTCAAGTAACTCAAAGCCTCGGCAACAATATGGTATCTGAAACATCAAGTATGATTCATTTTAAACAAGCTACTCTAGGACTTTCAGATACAATATTGGGAAGAGATGAGACTTACTGTGCCATCTTTTTGATAAGGAACTGTGACCTTGAAGTTGTGTTTGAGGTCAGGAATGGGTAGAGGCAAATGCAAAATTTGACCTACATAAAAAAATTGCGCATATAAAATTTGATGGATACTTGGGACATGGTCAAGTATAATGATATTTAATTAACTATGAGAGTGTAATGGTACCAGGCATACACTCACACTCTTGGAAACACATCAATGGAAAGAAGAAAGAAAATGATCGAAGTGAATAAAAGAGATAGAAAAAGAAACTCTATATGAACTGAATAATACTTCTCTGGTCTTAAAACTTTCACAATGATCACAATGCACACTTTTGCATTTTTGCACATTCTCTTAATTGCACATTATCACCAAGTCTATTTATAGACTTCTACACTTCACTTTATCTAACCAACACAAGCTTACAAATCTCAACAAACTAACTAACTCTTAAACTAACTAACTGAATTAACAAACTCAACACACCTCCCTAATTTTGGGAGAGAACAATGATATGCTAATTGCATCACTATGGAGACTAACATCCCAACTATGTTGGCACCCTAGCCTCCATCTATCACTTGCAACATATCATTTGTGTGTTAAATCAGCTAGTGATACAACAGTAAGCTTGGTTCTCAAGTCTCTGAACTTTTCTGGCTTCAGTGGTTTTGTCAATATGTCTACCAATTGTTCTTCAGTTTTGCAATACTCCAACTTCAATCTTCCTTTGGTTACTTGATCTCTAAGGAAGTGAAACCTTGTCTCTATATGTTTGCTTCTTCCATGTGCTATCAGGTGTTTGGCAAGGTTAATTGCAGACTTGTTATCTACTAATAGCTTCACTGCACTAGAATCTTTTATCTGAATTTCCTGCATCAGTGTGTCCAACCAGAGTGCTTGACAGGCACTCATTGAAGCTGCCACATACTCAGTTTCACATGAAGACAATGCCACAATTGACTCCTTCTTTGAACTCCAGGAAATCAAAGCCTTTCCAAATAAGAAAACATGGCTTACAGTGCTCTTTCTGTAACGCCATTCGTTACAATAGTAACCTGAAATAGATTCACATAAAAAAAATGTCTGAATAAAATTTTCATAAATATAATTGTCTGAAAATACCTTAATGGTTATTAAAGTAAAATAATGGTAATAAATCCTTATATAAATGAAAATTGAATTGCCTCAAAACCCGGGCGTCTACTAAAATAACCCAACGAAAAAATAAAAAAAATAAACATGTCTAGCCACAAACGGCTCCTTATTCAAAATAGAATACTAAATAAGCTAGATAATAAATGAGTAAAATCGCTAAGTCTTCAATCCTATTCAGCTTCAATGATTTTGTCCTCGTGCTCTGAAAACAACACTTTTATGAGATATAATCCCAGTGAATAAAAATATTTAATAAAAAGGTTCGCAAATAGTGTTGTTCTCACAGTAGCATGTAATCCGGAAAAACATTCATGGTACCCGCTAATTTTTAAAATATTGAATATAATAAACCTCCAAGATAATAAATATATATATACATATATATAAAATTAAGGTCAAGCATTTAAAGCACAAACTCATAAACTCAGCAACGGTCACATCACATTGCATTTAATCACATTCACCATGCAAACTCTACACAATGCAACTCGACGAACATGACTCGGTGATTCCCAGAATCACTTAACTTGACTCTTTGGTTCCCAGAACCGGTGTGAATCCCAGATCCACTAAGGTCTATGAGCTCATATCCATGCAATGGCGTCCCACTGTCTTCCCCATCCCAGATGGAGGTATCTAATATTCTATCCCAGATGTGAATATTTTAATAATTTGATATCCCATCCCAGATGGTGATATCTCTCATCCTATTCCCGGAATAGAATGTAAACCGTCATCCCTTCCCGGAAGGTGATGACCAACTCATGCATAATGCAATATGTCATCCCAGATGACTCTCAAGGTTTTCCGACTTTATCTATCAGGAACAATGTTACAATGTCATGCCAAACCAACACTATAACGTCATATTACACATATTAAATATTGTTAATCAACAATAATTCATACTGTAATTAAACAAATTTTAATTTAGAAACCATTGAACAAAACATGCTTAAAATGACTTGTTACGGGAACGGGTTCACAAAACATGAACTTACATTCCAATTTCTAATTTAAATTGGCCTTCATAAGTGGAATAGAGTTTCATGTAACAGGGAAGGAATTAATCACACTACAAATAAAGAATTTGTCTTTGACAATCGTTTTGCCATCAAACAATCAAAATAAAGAATGTACAACAATTCCACAAAATTAATATAAAGCTATTTATTTATAGATTCCAGGAAAATATATTTAATAATTCGATTCATCTAACAACATCTCAAAATAATTTAAGAGTCTCAAATCAAGAACCAAGAACCCTAAAATATTTTAATATTTCCAAAAGACAAAGTTACATGTAGAAACATCAAATTATCTGTAGCATGAAAGTGTGAGAAAAGTTATTTTTACTCACCTTTTGCAGACCTCCACTGTGCTCTAGAAATTACGTATGATAGGGATTTGTGCTTCCCTAAAAATTCTTCTCCCATTTGGTAACGTTCTTATATCTGTGTTGTTAGGATTGTACTGGCAGGACGAACAGGAACCGACGAAAAACGCGAAACCCTCCCCCCTGCGGCGCTCCTATCTACGTCCCTCCTCTTTTTCTTTCTAACCCTTTACTTATATATATATATATATATATATATATATATATATATATATATATATATATATATCTCGCATTCTCCTTTCCTTTTTTTTTTTTTTTTTATAAATCGGTGAACAGCGCATACTATATATATATATATATATATATATATATATATATATATACTAATTCCCATTTTCTCTTTTTTTTCCATATATTTATTTTAATTTAATATTTCTTTTCTATTCACTAACCAATTCTAATAAATTTTATACTAATAAATTCTCACCACTAAACCTCTTAATCATATTTTATTTTCATTATATCATTATTATTTACTTATTTTATTATTATTATTATTATTATTATTATTTTCAAATTAATTATATTAGAGTTTTAGGATGTTACATTTTCTCCCCTCCTTAGAGAATTTCGTCCCCGAAATTCGCCTCACACTCACGCACTAATTTTAACATGTGATATATTCAAGCGTAAAGGTTACCGTACCTTAGATAATAAAATCTGGGTATTGACGGACGATGTCCTCCTCCATCTCCCAAGTGGGTTTTTTTTTTTCAGGAGTCAATCCTCCCCTTAACACCTTCACCAATGGAATCGTCTTGTTCCTCAGAGTCTTAGTGCTCTTGTCCATGATTTGACTAGGCTTCGGCTTATAGATTCAAATTATCCTTCAATTGTACAGACTCAGGAGTTATCACATGAGATTGATCAGGCACATACTTTCTGAGCTGCGACACATGGAAAACATCATGAGGGTTTGCCAATTGTGGCGGAAGAGCCAATTGATAAGCAACAGGCCCGACTCTTTTAAGGATTTGGAAAGGTCCCATGAAACGAGGATTTAGCTTGCGGACTTTCATCGACCTCCCTACCCCCAATCTTAGGAGTGACTCTCAACCACATGTTCCTCTTCCTAAAATTCCAAAGGCTTTCTTTTCTTCTCGGCAAAACACTTTACCAATTCCGCACACTACGCATCTTTCCCTTAATTATTAGAAACCTAATTGTGGTCTATTGGATTAAATCTAGTCCTAACAAGATCTCCCCACCTACTTTACACTAACTTAAAAGGGGACCTACACTCCCTCCCATATAGGGCCTCATAGGGTGCCCTGCCTATACTTAGCGTGATAACTATTGTCATACGCAAACTCAATGAGAGGTAGGAATCTATCCCAACTCCCTCCTTCATCCAGGACACACGCTCTAAGCATGTCCTCAAGGGTCTGAATGGTCCGCTCTGACTGACCGTCCGTTTGGGGATGATAGGCTGTGCTAAAACTCAACTTAGAACCAAAAGCCTGTTGGAAAGCCCTCCAGAATCTAGAGGTAAACCGTGGGTCCCTATCTGACACTATAGAGGTAGGTATGCCATGAAGCTTCACTATCTCCTTAATGTATAAGTCTGCTAGCTTATTCAAACTATAGGTTGCTTTAATTGGAAAGAAGTGAGCAGACTTGGTCAACCTATCCACAATTACCCATATGGCGTCTAAGCCCAAACGCGTCCTAGGTAATCCCATCACAAAGTCCATAGAAATTCTCTCCCACTTCCATTCTGGAATCTCCAAGGACTGCAACAACCCCGAAGGCTTCTGATGTTATATCTTTACCTTTTGGCACACTAAACACCTAGTTACGAAGCTACTCACATCCTTTTTCATTCCTGGCCACCAATACATCCTCTTAAGGTCTTGGTACATCTTAGTTATTCCAGGATGTATGGTAAACTTTCCCTTATGAGCTTCCTCTAATATCTTCTCTCTAAGGCTCCTCTCCTTAGGAACAACGATCCTATTCTTAAACTTCACTAGCTCATCAACAGACAACTCATAACCCTCTTGTCCCAACCGAGACTGCAACTCTTGGTCTAAAAGTTGTTCCCGCCTAACCTCATCTCTAAGGTCACTATTAATTTCCAACCTATTCAGCTTCAAACTTAAGACAATTAAGGACACATCCAACACCTCCAGATTCATGTCCCCAAACTCTTCCATGAGGTTCAGCTCTTGCACCATTAAGCTCGACACGTGTAGGGACTTCCTACTCAAAGCATCTGCCACCACATTGGCCTTTCCCGGATGGTACTTCAACTCGAAGTCATAGTCCTTAAGGAACTCCATCCACCTCCGTTGTCTCATGTTTAAATCCTTCTGGTCGAACAGATATTTAAGGCTTTTATGGTCACTAAAAACTTCAAACTTTGTCCCATAAAGGTAATGCCTCCAAATCTTAAGGGTAAAACCAAGCTGCTAGCTCTAGGTCGTGGGTAGGGTAATTCCCTTCATGTGGCCTAAGCTGTCTAGAGGCATATGCTACCACCTTGCCATCTTGCATTAAGACACATCCCAAGTCATCCTTAGATTCGTCGCAGTATAACACAAAACTCACTAAGGGACCCGGTATAGTTAAGACTGGTGATGACACCAATCTCTTCTTAAGCTCTCGAAACCCGTCCTCACACCCCTGGTCCCACACAAAAGGTTTCCTTTTCCTAGTCAACTGGGTCAAAGGTAAGGCTAATCTAGAGAACCCCTCTATGAACTTCCTATAGTAACCGGCTAAGCCTAAGAAACATCTCACTTCGGTTACTGTCTTAGGTTGTTCCCATCCCAACACCGCATCAACTTTAGAGGAATCAACCGCTACACCATCCTTTGAGGTGGTGTGTCCTAAAAACTTTACCTCGTCTAGCCAAAACTCACACTTCTCCGGTTTGGCATAAAGGCGCTCGTCCCTCAAGATCCGCAACACCAACCTTAAGTGTTCTCCATGTTCTTCTGGTGTCCTAGAGTACATTAGAATATCATCTATGAACATCACCACAAACCTGTCCAAAAAGGTCCTAAAGATCCGATTCATGTAGTCCATGAAAACGGCTGAGGAGTTGGTCACACCAAAGGGCATCACTACATACTCATAGTGCCCATACCTTGTCCTGAAGGCTATCTTAGGAATGTCCTTGCTTCTAACTCTAATCTTTATGGTATCCCGATCTTAGATCTATTTTGGAAAACGCCGACGCTCCCCTTAACTGATATAAGAGATCATCTATCCTAGGCAAGGGATATTTGTTCTTGATGGTTACCTTATTCAGTTGCCTATAATTAACACACAACCTCATACTCCCATCCCTTTTTCTTCACTAAAAGCACTGGTGCTCCCCAAGGTGACACACTAGACCTAATGGACCCCTTTTGTAACATACCTCTATCTGTTTCTTGAGCTCGATCAACTCTAGAGGTGTTATCCTGTAAGGCGCTACAGATATTAGTCTACTCTTTGACACTAGATCTATGCTAAACTCAACCCCCTATTGAAACTTGCGCATAATAGAGATAGTCGCTACATCATTGTCTGCCCCTATAGTAGCAGTGAATGAGAGTATGTATCCTTGAGCTCTCTAAACCAAACACTTATCACAAGAAACGATGAATAAAATACGGGTCGACACCGAAAATCGAAAGCCATTGGGTGTGAAGAGATAAGGATATTTTTGTCAGGAAACTTACGGCAATGAGTCTAGATACCAATAAGTCAATACCAAGAAAAACATACAATACATAGATAACAATAAGTTTGATGTCATAAGGAGTGTCTTGATGCACAAGGAAACAATTTAAAAAACCAGTGGAAGAACAAGAATATCCCTATAGGAGTAGAAACCCATGAACCAAAGGACAAATGAAAGATTGGCATCTCCAATTTTTCGCACATAAAGGATGTATCAAGGAATGCGTTGCTCCTGAATCAGACAATATAATATATATATTTTTTTTTTAACAAGTAGAAGAAATTCAGCCTCCTTCGGATCTAAGATGCCTCAGAATGATGACGAATTTGTTCTTCTTGAATTCGAAAAGTCCCACGTGTTAAGGGTCCTAGGTTGCCACCACTTCATTAGTGACTGGCCTCCATTCCCCTTTAGTTGACGGCGTGTCTCCGTCTGCCCTTGCATAGCTTTGGCCATACAATCCAAAGCTGCTGCAAGTGCAACATTCGTCCCTCGCCTATTAGTCGTCATAAATCTGCTCACTACCAATGAAATACTGGGTTGATCAGGTCCAATATCCCAAATAATAGCATGCAGCATCTATAACTCTAACAAGCATCCTATGCGCCCAAGGTTCATTTTATAAAAAACCCCATTACCACAGTCCGATTTAGAATCGAACTACTCTGATACCATAAATGTAACACCCTTCGTTACAATAGTAACCCGAAATAGATTCACATAAAAAAAATGTCTGAATAAAAATTTCATAAATATAATTGTCTGAAAATACCTTAATGGTTATTAAAGTAAAATAATGGTAATAAATCCTTATATAAATGAAAATTGAATTGCCTCAAAACCCGGGCGTCTACTAAAATAACCCAACGAAAAAATAAAAAAAATAAACAAGTCTAGCCACAAACGGCTCCTTATTCAAAATAGAATACTAACAAAGCTAGATAATAAATGAGTAAAATCGCTAACTCTTCAATCCTCTTCAGCTTCAATGATTTTGTCCTCGTGCTCTGAAAACAACACTTTTATGAGATATAATCCCAGTGAATAAAAATATTTAATAAAAAGGTTCGCAAATAGTGTTGTTCTCAGCCGGCGCGGTAATCCGGAAAAACATTCATGGTACCCGCTAATTTTTAAAATATTGAATATAATAAACCTCCAAGATAATAAATATATATATACATATATATAAAATTAAGGTCAAGCATTTAAAGCACAAACTCATAAACTCAGCAACGGTCACATCACATTGCATTTAATCACATTCACCATGCAAACTCTACACAATGCAACTCCACGAACATGACTCGGTGATTCCCAGAATCACTTAACTTGACTCTTTGGTTCCCAGAACCGGTGTGAACCCCAGATCCACTAAGGTCTATGAGCTCATATCCATGCAATGGCGTCCCACTGCCTTCCCCATCCCAGATGGAGGTATCTAATAATCCATCCCAGATGTGAATATTTTAATAATTTGATATCCCATCCCAGATGGTGATATCTCTCATCCTATTCCCGGAATAGAATGTACACCGTCATCCCTTCCGGAAGGTGATGACCAACTCATGCATAATGCAATATGTCATCCCAGATGACTCTCAAGGTTTTCCGACTTTATCTATCAGTAACAATGTTACAATGTCATGCCAAACCAACACTATAACGTCATATTACACATATTAAAGATTGTTAATCAACAATAATTCATACTGTAATTAAACAAATTTTAATTTAGAAACCATTGAACAAAACATGCTTAAAATGACTTGTTACGGGAACGGGTTCACAAGACATGAACTTACATTCCAATTTCTAATTTAAATTGGCCTTCATAAGTGGAATAGAGTTTCATGTAACAGGGGAGGAATTAATCACACTACAAATAAAGAATTTGTCTTTGACAATCGTTTTGCCATCAAACAATCAAAATAAAGAATGTACAACAATTCCACAAAATTAATATAAAGCTATTTATTTATAGATTCCAGGAAAATATATTTAATAATTCGATTCATCTAACAACATCTCAAAATAATTTAAGAGTCTCAAATCAAGAACTAAGAACCCTAAAATATTTTACTATTTCCAAAAGACAAAGTTACATGTAGAAACATCAAATTATCTGTACCATGAAAGTGTGAGAAAAGTTATTTTTACTCACCTTTTGCAGACCTCCACTGTGCTCTAGAAATTACGTATGATAGGGATTTATGCTTCCCTAAAAATTCTTCTCCCGTTTGGTGACGTTCTTAGATCTATGTTATTAGGATTGTACTGGCAGGATGAACAGGAACCGACGAAAAACACGAAACCCTCCCCCCTGCGGCGCTCCTATCTACGTCCCTCCTCTTTTTTCTTTCTAACCCTTTACTTATATATATATATATATATATATATATATATATATATATATATATATATATATATATATATCGCATTCTCCTTTCCTCCTCCTTTTTTTTTTTTTTTATAAATCAGTGAACCAGCCGCATGCTAATATATATATATATATATATATATCTATATATATATATATATATATATATACTAATTCCCATTTTCTATTTTTTTTCCATATATTTATTTTAATTTAATATTTCTTTTCTATTCACTAACCAATTCTAATCAATTTTATACTAATAAATTCTCACCACTAAACCTCTTAATCATATTTTATTTTCATTATATCATTATTATTTACTTATTTTATTATTATTATTATTTATTTTTTTCAAATTAATTATATTAGAATTTTTGGATGTTACATTTTCTATCATTTTTATCACCACACCAATCTGCATCAGAATATCCTATTAGCTCCTCTTCTCTCCTTTCATCTCCATTTGGAAACAAAATTCCAAAATCAACAGTGCCTTTTACATATCTCAGCACCCTCTTGGCAGCTAACAAGTGTGGTGTTCTTGGCCTTTCCATGAACCTGCTAATCAAGCCAACACTGAAGGTTAGATCAGGTTTTGAATGACAAAGATACCTCAGTGATCCAACTATCTATCTGTAGTAAGTAGGATCTATCAGCTCTTCACTTCCATCCTTCTCAAGGTTCATGCCAGTTTCTGCAGGGGTTGATGCAGGGTTACATTGTAGCATTCTAAACTTCTTTAAGAGGTCATTAGCATATTTGTGTTGATGCATGACAATGCCTCTTTCAGTCCTCACGAATTCAATTCCTAAGAAGTATGATAACAGCCTTAAGTCTGTCATTTCAAACTCCTTCATCATCTGCACTTTGAACTCAGATATCTCAGCCTCATTGCTTCCTGTGACCAATAAATCATCAACATACAAGCACACCAGTAGCAAGTCAGTAGCATTGGTTGTTTTAACATAAACACCGTGCTCTGAAGTGCATTTTTCAAAACCACTTTGTATCACGAAGCCATTGATCCTCTTGTTCCAGGCTCTTGGAGCTTGCTTTAAGCCATATAAGGCTTTTCTCAGTTTCAACACTTTACTTTCATGACCAGTTATCGTAAAGCCTGGAGGTTGTGATACATACACCTCCTCATCAATTGGTCCATTTAGAAAAGCCGACTTCACATCCAATTGATGCAAAGTCCAGTTTCTCATGCTTGCAATTGCTACAATCAATCTCACTGTTTCAATTCTTGCAACAGGTGCATAGACTTCATTATAGTCTATCCCTGCTCTTTGCTGAAAACCCTTTGCCACAAGTCTGGCTTTATACTTGATCACCTCTCCACTTGGACCTACTTTGACCTTGTAAATCCATTTGACTGCAATTGGCTGTTTCTTTGGTGGCAATGGGACAAGTTCCCAAGTTTGATTCCTCTCAATTGAACTTAGTTCATCCTCCATGGCATTAATCCATTTTGGATCCTTCATAGCTTCTTCGAGTGTCACTGGTTCTGCATCACAGAATAGTGCAAATTGCACTAAGTCACCTTCTGCTGTTATATTGGAATCAGACAACATCTCATAGTCTTGTAGCCTTAAGGGAACTTGTCTCAGTCTCTGTGGCCTGTTGCTTTAAGAAAATGTTGTAGGAATCATCACTTCTTCATCAACATTGAGATCTACTAGTGCCTTTGATTGTAGTTCAATGGCTTCTGTTTCCCAATTCCAGCATATGTGTTCATCAGTGATCACATCTCTGCTGATAACAATTTGCTTGTTCTTTGGATTGTATAGTTTGTATCCACCAGTTGAATGGTACCCTACAAGTATCAACTGCTCTCCTTTATCATCCAGTTTTCTTCTCAGCCGGTCTGGAATGTGCTTGTAGCAAACTGAGCCAAAGACTCTAAAGTGAGTCACACTTGGCATGTTCTCACTCCATGCTTCTTCAGGTGTTACTCCATTGAGTCTTTTGGTTGGACATCTGTTCAATATGTATGCAGCAGTGACTGCTGCTTCTCCCCAGAACTGGTTTGGCAGGCTTTTGGGCTTCAACATGCTTCTGATCATGTTGACTATGGTTCTGTTCTTCCTCTCTACAGTGCCATTATGTTGAGGGGTGTATGGAGGAGTGATCTTATGCACTATGCCTTCATCTTCACAAAACCTGTTAAATTCCTCAGCCACATACTCACCACCTCCATCAGTTCTTAAGCATTTTATAAAGCTACCACTTTGTTTTTCAACAAGCAATTTAAACTTCTTGAAAGTTTCAAACACATCACTTTTCTTTTTGATCAAATATAACCACAACTTCCTGGTTTTGTAATCTATAAAAGATACAAAATACATGTTTCCTCCGAGTGATTCAATCTGAAATGGTCCACAAACATCAGAGAAAATCACCTCAAGCTTCTGTGAGGATCTGGTTGGCACTTGCTGGTTGAATGCACTTCTTAGCTGCTTACTCTCCAAGCATTCTTCACACAGTTCATTAGGTACTTGTATATGAGGAAGGCCATGAACCATATTGAATCTTTTCAAAAGATTCAAGTCCCTGAAGTTCAGATGTCCAAATCGAAAGTACCATAGCCATTCATCTCTATTCACAGCAGTAGCTAGGTATTTATGTTCCATTATGCTAATCTCAACTTTAAAGATTCTATTCTTGGTTAATGGAGCTATCAGAATCAGTCTCTTACTGTCATCATACACCTTTAAGGCACTGTCCTCCATTCTCATAGTAAAGCCTTTTTCTAATAATTGACCAAGGCTTAGAAGGTTGTTTTTCATACCTGGAACATATAGCACATCTGTAATGAGAGTATGCTTTCCATCCTTCCTTTTTATCAACACTGAACCACACCCTTCTAATGTGAGAGTTCTGTCATCAGTAAATTTGACTTTGCTTTTCAACGAAGCATCAAGTTTTACAAACCAATCTTTCCTTCCTGTCATATGAGTGGAACAGCCAGTATCCAGGTACCAAGAACCAATGCTATCACCTTCATTCTTGGTAGTAGCCAGAAGCAACACTTGTTCTGAGTCATCACCATCTTCCTGTGCAAGTTGTGCTTCATCTCCCCTTGGTTCTCTTTTGTTATTACTCCAGCATTCATCAGCAAAATGGCCCCATTTTGAGCAATTATAACACTTCACATTGCTCTTATCAAACCTCTCACCCTTCCTTCTGCCACCTCTACCTCGAGGGCCACCTTCACCTCTTCTGTTTTGCTGATCATTGCTTCTCTGGTATGAGTGACCTTTGTTTGATTCAAAGTTTTTCTGGTGCCTTCCCCTATTAGCCTTCCATCTGCTCCTCCCTTTCTTGTTTTTATTTCCTTCTCTGGATTCTTTTGAGCTTGACTGAGCCTGCAAGGCTTGCTCAGTAATCTTGACTCCAGTTCTTGCATTTCTTTCTTGTTCCCTTTGTTCTTGAGCCTCAAATGCAGCCTGTAGGTCCTCAATCTTTAAGCTCTCAAGATCTTTTGATGCCTCAATAGAGACAACAATATGATCAAATTTGGAGGGCATTGATCTTAGAATCTTCTCCACTATCTGTTGATTTGATAGTGTTTCTCCACAATTCTTCATTTGGTTGGTCAGGGTTAGAACCCGGTTGAAGAAGGCTCCAACCCCTTCACTGCTTTCCACCTCCATCTGCTCGTATTGCCTTCTGTATGTTTGAAGCTTCACCTTCTTGGTTTTGTCAGCTCCAGCACAAGCCTTTTCAAGAATATCCCATGCTGGCCTCTTTTGCAGTAGGAGCCATGGATATCTTTTCAAAGTGTGCAGGATCCACACACTGATGCAATATGAACTGAGCCTTGTAATCTTTCTTTTTCAACTCCTTGAATTCATTCTTCTCTTCCTCGGTTGCGTTTTTGCCTAGTTCCTTTACTCCACTTGCTGTCATCACCTCCCACACGTCTTGGAAGCCACAGATTGCCCTTATTTGAGTACACCATTTGTCATAATTCTTCCCATCAAGAACGGGAAGATTTGCTGGAAATTGACTACTTGATGCAGCCATGATTGTTGCCACGATTTGCAACAAGATCACTCAATCAAGAACACAATTTCTCTCAGGATCTCACAAAGCTCTAGATACCAAATGTTGGAACCAAGGCATACACTCACACTCTTGGAAACACAGCAATGGAAAGAAGAAAGAAAATGATCGAAGGGAATAGAAGAGATAGAAAAAGAAACTCTATATGAACTGAATAATACTTCTCTGGTCTTAAAACTTTCACAATGATCACAATGCACACTTTTGCATTTTTGCATTCTCTTAATTGCACACTATCACCAAGTCTATTTATAGACTTCTACACTTCACTTTATCTAACTAACACAAGCTTACAAATCTCAACAAACTAACTAACTCTTAAATTAACTAACCGAATTAACAAACTCAACATAATCAATAAGAACAATTAAGGATATAAAACAAATCTCTGTATTAACTTGGCAATGGAACAGTGCACACAGATATAGAATAAGTACAAGCAAATGGCTGAATGTAAATATGGTTCTAACTTCTAAACCATTTAGGAAAAATAGAAGTACTGATAGTGAAAGGAGAAGGAATCAAAATCCAATCACCTGGTCAGGAAACCTCTTGAAAATCTCTATGCATATATATATGAGCCACTAGAATGGCCAACCTGGTGTTTCAATTCTAAATTAGATATAAACCTTCATATCAGTAAACAAAAATTAAACATTTGAGGTGCAGAGATATGAAAAAACCCACCAGTACTGGAGGAATCCTACTATCCTGGAGTTCCTCACTGATGAAGTCAACCTACAACAAACAAGAAAAGTGAAGTAAACAATGTTTTATAGTTCAGCTCAGATTGACAGAGAAGTAAACAATGTCATAAAACCAACAACATAAATTAAATGAAGCAGTAACTTTATTAAACATTTTATCAAAAAAAAAAACTTTATTAAACATAAAAACAGACACACACACACACACATATATATATAGCAGATAAGTTGTTGATTTCTGAAGTAACATTAACCTTTGGATATGGAGGGAGGATTTGGTTCTCTATTGGCAGCAATATTGGAAAATGGAGCACGAAATTTGTGCACAATTTTCATGACTTTGGTTCTCATGAATCCTACTCTATTTTTTGGCTGAACAATAGGTTGTGAGGGGTGTGAATTAATCCTGAAGTCAAATTTACGAAGCTTGAGAACAATAGAGAGGCGACAGAGGGAGAAGGTCCCAGTGGGGTTATTGAGACTCGTAGTTGTGAATCTGAATCTGAATCTGAAGTTGAAGTTCTTGGCTTTGGAAGTAAAGTAACGTGGTCGTGGAAGTAATCTTTGTTTTTGGTCATTTGGGCTTGTACTTTGTTTGGCATGCTACCCAAAAGGCCGAACCCGGTTTTGGATAAATTCTCATTCTATAATAATATATATAGAACATATTCTATAATAATATATATATATATATATATATATATATAAAAGTCAAAATAGTAAGCATTTTATATTACCATGTGATCTATCTGGTCTTGCAGTGAAAATAATCTTCCTTCCTCCCGATCCTGCCAATAGAATTGTGTAAAAATTTTTTTTTTTGATAACCACAAACAAAATAAATTTCACTTTTTACCTGACGTAGCCAATTCCTGAGAGGTCACGAAAAAATAAAAATAAAACCAAAAAACGTATTGTCAATCAATCAGAGTTTCAAGATAAACAGCAACAAAAAATAAATGGTCATTAAAACCTACCTGTGATAGAAGCAACTCCATTAAGCTGCTCATACAGGTACTCTATGATCAAGTCTTTATAAAACTGAATAACTCCTACATATATAGTAACAAAAGAAAAAAGAAAAGTCAAAAGTGAACAAAATGGAAAATGGCGGTTTGTGAACAAACAATAGACACAACAAATGCCTGACTTGGATTTCCAGGAATGAACAATAGGTGTATAATGGGAGCATCGGCACGGATCTCAAGTATCTCCGTTGTGTGACTAGAAAAAAAAAATGGCACAAAAATGTTAAAAATATAAGCAAAAGAAAGCTATTAACGACTTCCTTGATTTTTCCAAACTAATTATAGTACTGGGATAACTAAGTAGCATTATTGTATAGGAAGGTTTACAAAAAAAAGGCTTGAATACTTCATCATATACTCAGTATCTCTATTGCTCTTAATTTGGCACACTAACTAAACCCTAAGATCTACCAAAACTATAAATGCATGCATCAACAAAAACATTAAAAATGGCTAAAACTTCACAAATGCATGCATCAACAAAAACATTTTCTTTGGTGAGATTCTTGGCTTGAAAGCCATCGATCTTGAATTAATACTTGTCTTAGCTCTATCTATAGAAGTTTGATGAGATACTACTGGGATAAAATTAAAAATCGATTCTAATGTTTATAACCCATCATGCATGCATGGAGATATAGTACTATTCAAGTTGACACACCCAATAAAGACAGAGATTAATGCTTACTTTGATACATTGCTCAGTCTAAACGTTGCACTTTTCTTGTCATTGGTTGCAAGCTCCATACCGTTGAAATCTGCTCTGCAATGAGGGGAGTGAGAGAGAAAAGATACGGCGATTCAAGAAATCAAGAATGGGATGAATGAGACAACTGAACGATCATAAATGCTTGCAACAGACTTAAAACTAATTTGTTATCTTTTATTTTTTTACTGGCCATTTGTGGTCTTTCGTAAGGTTTTAATAATTGGCTAAAAAAAACAGCCGTTTTAATGGGGGCTAAATTTTTGTAAACAAGTAGGGATGACAATTTATCCTATCCATTGGATTCCCGTAAAAATTATTTATAATGGGTAGGCTAATTAAATACGGGTACGGATATTATGGTACCCACCCCATTCCATACCTGCATATATGTACATGTATATATAATTATTTATTTATTTAGATATATTACTAATATATAAAATTTTAACTACAATATAAATTTTAAAACCAAAATTAATCTAAAGATTCTTAACTTTCTAAACCTAGTTGCATCTATAATTTCGTTTTGGATGCTTTTATTTATTTAAATATTTTGTTTTGTAATGTTTTATGAGTGAATTTAAAAAACCGTTGAGTCGCTTTTTAATTGTTATGAATTCCTTTTGTCATTTATTGTTTTCTCACTATTAAAGTGCGTGTAACGGTGTGGATATGAGTTCTTAGGCATCCAGAGGGTACGGGTAATAGTATTGAAGTTGCTATCTACGAGAGTACGAGTCCAGGTATGGGTAATTTTTCCAAACACATATATAAGAACGGATGCTATAGAACCCTACCCAAACCCTATCCATTGCCATCCTTATAAACAAGACACGTTTTACAGACAATCAGGTTTTACGCTACCAGACGTCCCAATTATCCCTAGTTCGATACCCAATTGTTGCTTCAATAAAAAAATTTCCTATTCCTTTTATATAGATATAAGCAAAATGTAATACATATAGAGTGTGTTCTGGAAAATTCCCAAAGAAGCTCCAGATGCAATTGACCCGTCAACTATCGATTAGAAGGAGGGCGTCGTCTAGCGAGAGAGAGCTTGTTATGTCTCTTACGGTGCGCAACTTACAAGAGCCTATTAAAAAAATTCTACTATTATTATGGTACACCACCTGCATCCAATTTTTGCTCATTTCTTTCTCTTTCATCATACACCGCCACTCCTGGGCAGCTCTTCCTTTCCCATCTACCCATCCACCACCGACCACCACCACCACCCATATCAAAAGTTAGAGAATCTGGATCCCTCCCCACCGCCTCCCCTCCCACTCCCCCACACCCACACCCACGTGACAGAGGGTTCAGAAGTGTATGGAGGAATCAGACAGAGAAGAGAGAAATCCCTCCCCTGTATCTTTTCTCTTCATTACCTACAACAGATAAGAGCCACAAAGACCCACTCACAGATTAGTGCCAAGCTCTCCTTCCATGGCTCTGTGATTTGGGTTCCTAGAGATGAAGAAGGGGAGGGGATTTGGGGGAGATTCTGGAATTTTTGGGGTTGGACATTTTTTTTCTTTTTTTAAATAAAAAAGAATCAGAAATTAGAAGAGGGAGGAGAAGTAGAATTTTATTGAGATTTATTTTGTGGCATTAAGAAAACTAATCTTTATAACTCTGGGAGAAGATTTTCATTGTTAATCTCTATTATTTTACTGCACGTAAGGTAATGTTCAAATTAACCCATTTTTTGTGACTGCACCATGAACAGGCAAAGTAGAGCACACATGCAAATCAAGAGATTGGAGGATGGCGATGGGTTGGAGTGGACACCTCATGATAAAATCCTGTGAATGTGGATGGCGATCGTGGTGGCGGTGGGTCTGAACTCTGAAATGATGAGTGTGAGAGAGAAGACAGACAAAAGAAAAAATCGGGTATGGGAAAGAACATGATGGTATCCTATGATATTTTTGATCCAACGGTGATTTATTCTTGCGCACGGTCGCTCACCCTAGAAAGTGCCTTAGAAGGAGAATGACCATTATGGCTAACATTAAACCTTTTTCATTTTACCATTTTTTTTTATTTTTTTTACAGACTTTTATCATTTTTTTTATACATAACCTATTTTTATTTGTTATATTTATGATTTAAAATTTATATTAAGATGCTATAATCACACTTGGTTATAAAACAATTTTCAAATTATAAAAATATTTTAAATTACCCATTAATTTTAATATCAGGAAAGATATTATGACATCAAAAGTTGACACAAACTTTTGACACCTTGGTTAACCGGTGCAAATATTTGGTTAATTCAGTTCATCATATGGTTAATCACGTGTAATTATTTGGTTAATTCATGATGACCCATTAATCATATAAAGAACTGAATTAACCAGAAATTTGCATGTGATTAACTAAATATTTACATGGTTATGGAAAATAAGCTTCAGATGACTCATTAACCATATAATGAACTGAATTAATCAAAAATTTGCATATGATTAACCAAAGTGTCTCTAGATGTGTCCAAATCAGGTGTTAGAATATCATTACTGTTTTAATATTTACATATATATGAAATTATATTATGTGAGTAAATTGAAATTATTTATTATGAGATATTTATTAAAATCGTTAAAATAGTTCCCTCACTAAGTACCTCAATCTAATTAAAGTGAATGTATGTCATCATAGTGGTTCACACAAACAAAAGTTACGTTACGTTTTTATTTAATTAAGAAAAAACAAGTGTAATAATAGTAATTAAGGTTAAATATGTTTTGAGTCTGTCATTTTTTTACAAAAATTCGATTTTTAAAATGTGTCAAATGGTCCATACACTGCACTGCTATCTGAAAAATGAGGGATTAAAACTGAATTTTTGTTAAAAAATATATATGAGGGATTAAAGGTTGTAAAAAATGAGAGACTAAAAATGCATAGTGTATGGACCACTTCTGACACATTTTATAAAAGGAGAGACTAAAAAATATATTTTTCAAACAGGGGACTAAAATCAATTTTTTTTGTCAAAAATGAGAGACTAAAACATATCTATATCAATATACTTAACATAAGTGCACCACATTTTCACTATTCATAATAGGTTGCATAAGGAGCTGACACGTGGTGTTACTGTAGTTTTTTTAAAAAAAAATTTTAACATTTTTTTTAAAATATTTGTTTTCCAAATTTTATTTAATAATAATTTTTTTCCGATTTTTTTTAAATTTTTTTATTTAAAAAAAGGATTTTTTATTTAACAATTTTTTAAAAATGTTTTTTATTTAATTTTTATTAAATTGTTTTTTATTATTTTTTCCAAATTATTTTTACTTTTTTTTATTAATTTTTCGAGTTTTTTATTTGAATTTATTTATTTTTTTTGATATTTTTTAAATGTTTTTTATTTAAAAAATATCTTTTAAATTTAACAAATATTTTTATTTTAGTTTTTTTAAACATTTTTTAAATTATTTTTTTTCAATTTTTTTAAAAATGTTTTTTTATTTAACAATTCTTTTAAAAAAATATTTGTTATTTAAATTTTTTTAAATTAAACTTTTATATTATTAAATTGTTTAACTAAATTTTTTTAATTTATCTTTTTCCGATTTTTTTAAGAAAAATTTTGTTTTAATTTTTTTAAAATTTTTTTTCTTGATTTAAATTTTTTCAAAAAAGGTTTTTGATTTTATTTTTTTTATTTTTTTTAAAACAGTTTTGTGAAAAAAATTTCACAATAATTTTTTTATTTAGTTTTTTTCTATATTTTTTATTTTCTTCAATTTCATTTTTTTAAAATTTTTAATTTTTCGAATTTTTTTATTTAACAATTATTTCTATTATTTAATAATTATATGCTTGATTTGATTATTTATTTTTATCTTTAATTGCTTCTTGAGACATGGAGCAACTTAGGAATACACTCCATCTTTTCGACCATTGTGTCACGGTAGACGAATGGAATGACAACACGTGTCGACAACTGTCCCAACCTAAATTAAATATTATTATTTTTTAGATTATATAATTTGTTTAAATTAAATGGTTTCCTACTTTTACTTTTAACGAATAGGCGGGCGCCACATGTCATGCGCCTTACCCATGAAAATTATTTGACCTTTGAATTTTTTATATTAATTTAGATTATTAATTCACTTATTGTATTATTACTTATTATAATACTTTTTTTTCACATTTTTTTTATTTCCATCTTTGTGTTTGATGAATTTAATAATTTAAATATAAAATGATAAATATTACATAATTTGTTTAAAGCAAATGCTAGCTTGATTTTTAGTGGAGGAATAAACGGGTGACACGTGTTTATAACATTTATTTATTTATTTTATTTTAATTTTTCATCTTACATTAATGTGTCCGTGTGTCGTCCACTCTCAGTCTATATCTTGTACTACCTACTCTCCTCCCCTCACCTCAGTGACTATGGCTGCCTCTGCTGCTTCTCTCCTCTGTTCTTCAAACCCTAACTCACTCGTCTCTCCCAAACCTTCGTCTTCTTCTTCTTCTTCCACTCTCCCCTTCCCCAATTCCTCCACCGCCTTTAGCAAACCTCTACGCACCGCAGTTTCCCTCAATCCACGCTCCTCTCGGTCTCTCCGCACCTTCTTCGTCAGGGCTTCCGTAAGAATTTCCCATTTCTCATTCCCCTTTGTTCTCAATAGTTAATGCATGTTCCAATGCTTCATCTTCAACTACAATTTGATTCTAATTACAACTCTCACTATTAGATAGGTGCATGTGTGTGAGACTCTTCTTCGTTAATCAATAATCATTGACTTCAGTAAATAAATAATTTTATTTTTCTTTTTTATAGAATGAACCTCCATTGGTTGGGAATACAGCACCGGATTTTGAAGCAGAGGCCGTTTTTGATCAGGAGTTTATCAAGGTACACCGCTGCCACCACCCAAAGCTAATATAAACTTCTGTTTGTTATGCCTTTTCTAAAGTTTTGTGCTTAAGAAATTATGTGTTTGACAAGAGCATTATCTTTTCAGGTCAAGCTATCTGAATACATTGGCAAGAAATATGTTATCCTCTTTTTCTACCCATTGGACTTCACATTTGTTTGTCCTACAGGTTACTTCACATTTTTGTAGACTATACTTAGATCTATATAACTGTGGATGCTATTGGTGTGTTCGTTTAAACAACTTAATTAAGTACTTTGGGCGCGAATCCGCAAGTGTACGGCTTCGTCGTCATGTAACAAAAAGATCGAATCTACAGGGACCGTGATCTTAAATAACTAACAATTATTAAATCAATTAAACTGGACTAGAAAAAGATTTGGAAAAGATTTGGTTTTTAAAAAATTAACTAACAAATCAAATATCTAAAACGCAATCAAACAAAATCGCAATCAAATCAAATATGGGATTTTTCAATATCAAAAGAGATTTCCAGGAATTGGGTTACCAACAAGACTGCTCATGTTACTAAATTGACTACCCCTCTTGTTAATTATCGAAATTTGCTTTGAAGGTGAATTTATCCTAAATAAGTTAATGTTCCCTCTCGGGATACAAGAACTGTACCCGATTAAACCAACCCCTACTCTCGTGGTAATTGAATTTAAATCGAATCCTTTAAGCTTTGTGACAACTCAGTGAACCCTCGAAGGACCGCTTCTAACTCTCGTGATTTAAGTCCTAAGTTTGATTCCTATAGATCCGATGCCTAAGTTCACCGCTAGGTTCCTCCTTAGGGTATCTATGACATGCAAATAAGTGTGCATCAAATTCACAAGTAATTTATGCAATAGGAATTAAATCGAAAGCGAATTGAAATTAACAAGAAGTAAAACGTCAATTTATAACATAAAACAAATATTGGGCATAACCCCAATTCCTAGAAATAAAAAGACTTCTTAAGCATTGCCATATTCATAGTAAGCTTGATTAACAAAAGCATAAAAAGAAAACCTAAGAGAAGAGAAGAAATTGAGAAGAAGAGAAATCTTAATTTTTGCCTAAGGTAGCAGCCCAAGTCATCCCTATTTTCGAGCCTCTAAGTCCTATTTATAATGTAGGGTAACTTGGATCCCAAGCTGTTACAAAATCAGATCAAATCAACAATTAAAATTTCAGATATTGCGCGTCACGGTCGTGATGCCTGTCACGGTCAGGCCGTGACAGATTCTGTCTTGAAAAACTTGGCATTGATGGCCTGTCACTGCCGTGATGGCCGTCACGACCTGGCCATGGCAGGTTCTGACTTTTTCGTTCTTTTCTTTTCAGTCTTGCTCGATCATCGCTGTGATGGCTGTCACGGCTAGGCCGTGATGGGCTCTGTTTGGCTCATTTTTCTTACTTTTCAAGCTCCGTCTTCATGCAAGCTCCAACATAAATGATCCTGAGCATTTTAATCCTCAATTCCTGTACCCAAACACCACAAAACCGTCTTACCCGTTCCAAGATAAAAACTAACAAAAATCAAATTAAAAATGCCTAAACTAAATGCATGTAATATGATAAAGAAATATGCGGTGTAATCACACTCATCACTTATTCAGTAAGCTTATTTGAAATAAGCTAAAAAAACTTGTTTTCTTACTGCTTATTGTTATTGATTAGTTTATTGAAATGAGCTAAGAGCTTATAGGAAGGTCATAAGTTATTTTTATAAACTATTTTCACATGTTTATTCTCATAAGCTGGACTCATAAGTCCAAATAAGTTATCTACAAACTCTTCCAAACGTCCCTTAAGTCTTCTATTGTTTTTTTCACCCTAATATTTGTTACTTGGCTACAGAAATCACTGCTTTCAGTGACCGGCATGCAGAGTTTGAGGAACTAAATACAGAGATATTGGGTGTTTCAGTTGACAGTGTGGTGAGTTGGTTTTGACTGCCTTTTTTGGTTAATTATTCACTTGCACCTCTTGCAGTCTTTACATAATTCAAGGCGTTGACCTATGACTGAGAGTTTTAGCATAATTGGTAGAACCGCATAGGTCTTGTATTTTCATTGTCTCTGAAACTTGCTACATAGAATTTATGCAAGTTATTGATCTTCAGATGAAATAAAATTCACAAGTTTGGTAAAGCATGTAATTTTGCAAACTGGCACATGATATTCCCGCATGTATATGCATTCATGGCTTATGTTGTACTTTACTACATTCTCTATGTTATAGTTATCCTTTTATGGGCTATCTAAAAAGGCACTTCCGGAGTTTGCTTCTTCTTGATTAGTGGTGCTATTATTGTTATTGTAGTTCTCGCACCTTGCATGGATTCAAACTGATAGAAAGTCGGGTGGTCTTGGTGACTTGAAGTATCCTTTGATTTCTGATGTCACCAAAGACATATCAAAATCTTATGGTGTTCTCATTCCTGATCAGGTATGTTTTGACATCATGTCCTAAACTATGGCTATTCTTTTTCCTTTCCTCCCAACCCCAATAACTTTTCTGCTTTAGTTTCAATGTTATCTGTAATGAAATTTAGGGTGCTGTCTGGGCCATAGTTTTAGTAGGCTATCATATGGTGAAATGTTAGATGTGAAACTACTACTTTTTATTCCTCATTTTTGAACATGTGTTATAGTGATTCCAAATGTTTCAAATAATTTAGGGGATTGCATTGAGAGGATTGTTCATTATTGACAAGGAAGGGGTTATCCAACATTCAACCATTAATAACCTGGCAATTGGTAGAAGTGTCGATGAGACAAAGAGAACACTCCAGGTAATAATGATTGAACATTTAGTAGTATGTCTCCTTTTGTTGTTTCTTTTTCCCTCCTAACCTTTTGATAATTGAGTTGCCCCCACAACATGTTCTTGCAGGCCTTGCAGTATGTGCAGGAGAACCCAGATGAAGTTTGCCCTGCTGGGTGGAAGCCTGGCGAGAAGTCCATGAAACCAGACCCTAAACTTAGCAAAGAGTACTTTGCAGCGGTGTAGGGAGGATATTAATTAAGAGTAGCTATTAGTCATCTGTATCAATTAGTGGTATGTAAAAGGTTATTATGTATGTTTTGCAATGCGAGTCCTTTTGAATTTTGAGCCGCTGGGCCTGGTTGAGGTTATAATTGCATGCTGGAGCACCTGGATTTTGGAGTGAATTATGTACTATTAATTCTACAATTTCACTTGAATATTGTATCTGTATGGCATGCTTGTGTATGAATAATGCCTTTAAATCCAGAATGGAGTTCTAAGCAGCCAAAGTTCTATGACTTTATCAAGCAATGAGCTCTATTCTAGAAGAAATGTGAAACTGATTATAGCTTTATTCAGTATGTTTACAGGTAATCGTGGCTGTGGCCGTGGCTATGGTGAGCTTCTATTTATGAAATAGCTCCCTTCACGATGGAATGACTGATCTTGTCATATATATTTTCAAGTTGGTATTACATATGCTATTCAGTATTCATACGTCTCATCTCAGGTTATGGCGGCAAATTCATTGTAGCCGCTGGAATTTTTTTTTTTTTGAGTAATATTTTTGGAATACACACTAGATAATTTTTCTAACAATTTTACTTTTTATAACACAAATTACAAGTAATTTGTATTTAAACATGAGAGTTATCCATGGAATAGATATTTATAAAATAATTTGTTTTGTTTTTGCTGAGAATGCAGCCATGGGACTGTATATACAGGAAGATGCCTCAGTCTGCTTTTTTCTGGCCTTTAAATTTTAATAATCATAATAAATTAATAAGAAGTGAAATGTAAAAATGAGAAATTGAGGGTTTTTAATAAATAAAAAATAAATAAAGTAAAACAAAAAGAAAAAGATTTGATGCTCATTTAAAAATAGAAAAATAAAATTAAACACTTGAAATGAGAAATTTGTATTAACCCTTGTACTGATATAAATATAAATAAATACTATATCTAAATGTGATTGCAGATATTAATTTTAATTGAACAAATAAACATAGGTCTTCGATAAATTCTGTTGACAAAATGTTATGTTTTTTATTTTTTTTTATTTTTTTAATTCTAGAGTCTTCTATTTTGGGTAGTGGTAATGATATTTGCACATTCAAATATAATATCTTGATTAATCATGTACAAACATTTGATTAATTCAATTCATATTTGATTAATTCTTGAAGAAGAGATGGAAGAGCGAGGTGACTGAGGGGGCAGATAAAGGGATTGGAATTCTCTAACGTTGAGAATTTAAAGTCACCCGACTTTGATAAATCCTAGCCATTGATTTTATCCAATGCACCAAAATAATGAACAGAATAATAACCTTAAAACAAAACATTAAGGAATTAAGAAAATACTTAGAAATATTAGAAACACTAGAACCAAATGAATATATTGTTTACCGCCAAGAATTGGTTAGAAAAAGAATAAGACGATTAAAACATGAATTAGAAAATTGTATAGGATAATGGGATTATCTGAAGAAATAGAATCAGGATTTAAAGAATTAGAAAGAATAGTGAAAGAATTAAATAAAAATATTATTCAACTAATCAGAAATACAGATAAAATTGCAAATTACACTTGCAATAAAATACAAAAAGGAAAAAATGAAATAGAAAATATTAAAGAAACCTTAGATAAAATTAATAAAGGAAAAGAGATAGAAGAAAATGAGGATATTATTAAAATAAAAATTATTTTGGAACAACTAGGAAATCTATTAGAATATGAAGAAAATAATAGATGTATAACAAAAAATGAACTAGAAGAAATTTTAGAATCCAGAAGACTAAAAGGAATAATAATTAAACAAGAACCAGAACAAGAATCTTCATGGATACTTACACCCGTATTTTCATGGAGGGGATAAAAGAAGAATATATGGAAACATTAAGAAAATCAAATGATTTAGAAGAAATTCAACAATTATTAGAACAACTTAAAATAGTTGAAGAAGAAAATAATCAAATACATAACATCGAAAAGATTGATAAAAAAGATGTAGAAAATAAGGAAAATGAGAAAATAATCTTAAATTACAGTTCATCTTCAGAATCTGAAGAAAACCATATAAAAATGGAAAGAGGAGAATATAGTGGAAAAAGCCTGTTAACAATTCTAGTGTAATTAATGTTCCCAATTCGAGAGGGGAAACTGCTCTCCTAAGAACAGGGGAGGAAACTGATTAAACTTTCTTCTCTCCTTGTTTCATTCATTCATGGATATTTAATAATGGATTACATATGATAACTGCTCCCTAGAATTTAGGATCTATGAATAAAATCTTAACTAACAGCTATTTAAATTCCTTCTTGGCAGATTCGGTGCTTCTAATCACTGTAGCGAGCTGGCATTCTCACATTTCTTTTGGGCTTAATATTTCTATTTTCGGGCCCAATGTTGCTGACTTGACTTGTGGGTAGTGAGATTGTGTTGGGCCTCTCTGCACCCGTAACATTACCGCTCGCCCGGAAGAGATCTTGTCCTCAAGATCTAAAGTGGGATAACCGGCTTCAAGCGATGTCCGAGATTCCCAAGTTGCCTCTTCCACTTGTTGTCCCCGCCATTGAACCAATGACTCTTCACGATCCCCTTTCTTAGTCACCACCCAGTGGCGATCCAAAATAACCGGAGGCTGGAATTCGTTTTGGAGCTCGGTCCGATTAGGGGTAGGGGTGAGACCTGAGCCGAAGGTTGTCCGTGACCACGACTTGAGGAGCGAGACATGGAAGACGGGGTGGATGCGCGCGGATGCGGGAAGTTCGAGCTCGTAGGCCACTTGGACCCAGCGGCGGAGAACTCGAAATGGACCGTAATAGCGCTTGGCTAGCTTCGTGACTCCGCTTCTTGACGTGAGCTTTGGCGGTAGGGTTGTAGCTCGTGTACACCCATTGACCCTCTTCAAATTGCATGTCTGCATTCGTTTTGAATTAGCCAATTGAGTCATGCGATTCCTGGCCCTTGTTAGGTTAAAGTGCAACAGATTTTGTGGATTTGAGATCTCTGCGCTAGGTTTTCATCCAATGAGGCGATTTTGGAGCTTCCGGGGATGTAGTCAACCAAACGTGGAGGCTTGCGGCCATACAAGGCTTCGAATGGGGTCATTCCGATGGCTGAATGGAAGCACGAATTATACCAATATTCGGCCAAGGGCAAGAATCTGGTCCAGTGTTTTGGTTCCTCGCTGACAAAACATCTCAGGTATGTCTCCAAGCACCTGTTGAGTACCTCTGTTTGTCCATCTGTCTGTGGGTGATAAGAGCTGCTGTATGCAAGAGTGGTACCCAAAGCTTTAAATAATTCTTTCTAGAATTTACTGATGAAGATTTTATCCCTATCACTGATGATGGTTTTTGGTGCTCCGTGTAGGCGATATATCTCACTCAAGAAGGTGGAGGCCAGAGATGATGCCGTAACGGCTGAAGGTAAAGCTACAAAGTGGGCAAATTTTGTCAAGCGGTCAACCACCACCCAGATAGCAGTCTTTCCAGCTGAGTTTGGCAGGTTGGTAATGAAATCCATCGAGATTTCTTCCCAAACTTGACTGGGAATAGGTAGTGGTTGTAGGAGTCCATAAGGGGTGTGGGTGTTGTACTTATTATGTTGACAAATTGCACACTGATTCACAAATTTCTTCACAGAAGCATGCATGCCAGGCCAATAAAATGCAGCAGACAGCCTAGATAAAGTAGCTTTTATACCTGAGTGGCCCCCTAAGGGAGAGGAGTGAAATTCCTCTAATAGTAAGGAATGAAGCTCGGACTCATTGGGGATAAAAATCCTGTCCTGAAAATAGAGTAGACCAGACCTTAGGATAAATTTCTGTTGCATTGTAGTATCCCTCTCGTACTTTGGCAATTAGTTTCAATCCTAGGGTGTTTAGCATAGAATTCCCTCAATTGGTCCAGTAGGGGAAAAGTTGGAGAGCTAATGGTAGCACAAATAGCTTATGTGGGTGCTGTAGTGACACGTGAGAGTGCATCTGCAACTAGATTTTCCTTCCCTGGTTTATAATGAATTTCATAGTGATAGCCCAGCAATTTAGTTAGCCACTTCTGTTGTTCCGGGGTTTGTATGGTTTGAGTCATTAGGTTCTTAAGACTCTGATGGTCAGTGAAGATGCGAAAAGTGTTCCCCAAGAGGTATTGCCTCCATTTCTTGACTGCCTCAGTAATGCCATAGAGCTCCCTAATGTAAGTGGAGGAGGAGCCAAGTCGAGGGCTGAGTTTCTTGCTAAAATACGCAATTGGGTGGGTATTTTGGGATAGCACAGCCCCTATGGCAATGTTAGAAGCATCTGTGGTTACTTCAAAGGGCAGGTTAAAATCGGGTAAGGCAAGGACAGGTAGGCTGGTCATAGCAGATTTGAGGTGTTGGAAAGCTGTTGAGGCAGCCTCAGTCCATGTAAAAGTGGGGGATTTCAACAGGTCTGTTAAAGGGCTTGCGATTGTAGCATAATTTTTAACAAATCGCCTATAAAAACCGGTTAAACCAAGGAAAGCTCTGAGGGTTGTGAGGGAATTGGGTGCTGGCCAGTCTAGGATGGCCTGTAATTTGCTAGGGTCTGCTTGGACTCCTTGAGCAGAAATGATATGACCAAGATAATCCACAGAACGAACCCCAAATTGGCATTTTGAAAACTTAGCATAATATTGGTGAGAGAGCAGCAGTTGTAGAATCTGTTCTAGGTGTGCCAAGTGAGCGGACCAATTGGGACTAAACACTAGGATGTCATCAAAAAAAACCAAAGTGAATTTCCGCAAGTAGGGGCGTAGTAGATCATTCATGGCTGCTTGGAATGTGGATGGGGCATTAGTGAGCCCGAAAGGCATCACCAAAAATTCATAATGGCCATCAAATGTCCGGAAACCCGTTTTGGGAATGTCTTCCTCAACCAAACGGATTTGGTGGTACCCAGATCGAAGGTCAATTTTGGAGAAGTATGAAGCTCCATGCAGCTCATCTAGGAGCTCATCAATGGTAGGGATGGGAAATCTGTCTCGGATAGTAATAGCATTAAGGGCGCGGTAATCCACACAAAAGCGCCATGTACCATCTTTCTTTTTAACAAGAAGAAGTGGGGATGAGAAGGGGCTTGTACTAGGGCGGATCAGTCCTTCCTTTAGCATCTCAGCAATTAGTCTAGTCATGGCCTCCTTTTGAAAATGGGGGTATCGGTATGGTTTGATATTGACTGGGGGGTAGTCGGGTAATAGGTGAATGTGGTGGTCGTGGGGTCTAGAAGGGGGTAGGCCATGAGGGGAGGCAAAAATTTGGGCATATTTGTATAATAGGCGAGTAAGGTCAGGGTGGAGAGAGGATGAGGCGATTTGTTCTTCAGATTTTTGGGTGGGTGTATCATTTAGTGTGGGTGGGCCAGTTTGTGTCGGTGCAGGGTTGATAGGTAACATGGTAATGGAATGCATAGTGGCAATTGAGTCTGTATGTATCATTCTAGTAATTTGATGGAAGGATGCAGGGGTAAGGGTATTCATGGGAGTACCTTTGATAGTGGTGAGAGACCCTTCATAGTAGAATTGCATGGAGGGAATTGTGAAATCCGAGACAAATGGGCCCAAGGTTTGTAACCATTGCACTCCCAGTACCACATCAGCCCCTTGAATAGGTAGAAGATAAAAGGGAATGTGGAATGTGGTTTGCTCAACTTTTAGAGGAACCTCTTGGCAGCTTCCTGAACATTGCAGGTAATCTCCATTGCCCACCATCACAGAGAAAACCGAGATGGGTTGGACAGTTAAGCGTAGGAACATGGCAATACATGGTTGGAGGATATTATGGGAACTGCCCGTGTCCACCAACACGGAAACACCGTGGCCATAAATGGATGCCTGGAATCGCAAGGTATGAGGGGATGGAAGCCCTTGAATGGCATCCATTGAGATGTGGAAATGTTCAGGTGCAGAATCATCAGGGGGGTCGGGTGGGGGTGTTGGTTTAGGGAAAGATGGGAGGATAGTGGTAGGCAGGGGTGGGGTTGGGTCTGTTACAAGGTAGAGGTCTTCAGAGAGGTAAGTGTGTTGGTCATTAGGTGGGGGGTCATCAGTTAAAAGGAGGAGGAATTGCTGTGTTTTGCATCTGTGCCCTGTATGAAACTTCTCATCACAATTAAAACAAAGGCCCTTTGCCTTTCGGGCCTGCATTTCTGTTGGTGATAGGTGACGGATACGGAATGAGGGTTTTGTAGTGGGTGGGGCAGGTAGAGCCAGGCGTGGTGGGGGAGCTGGTAAGAGAGGGTTGTTTGGGGTTGGTTGTGGGTGAGGGTTACGGTGCGGTTGAGGCCGCTGGAAAGGAGGGTGGTGAGGTCTGGATGCTTGCTGTTTGGATTCTACTAATTTGGCAAGGCCAATGGCTTGGGATATGGTAGTGGGTTGGAGGATGGCAAGCTCACCTTGGATCTCTGGATGTAGACCCGAAATGAAACAGTCAAGGATGGCTTTAGGTGGGAGGCCAATAACCCTGTTGCAGAGCCTCTCAAACTCCCTTTGATAGTCAACCACAGTGGTTGTTTGTTGGAGTTTGAAGAGAGCCTGTTGATGGTTTTCGAAGGATGAAGGGCCAAATCTCAACTCCAAGGCTCTAGTAAACTCATCCCAAGAGTTCAATTGGGCATTGTGATGCATCCATTGGAACCATCCAAGGGCATCCCCTGACATATAAGCTGCCACATGGGGAAGGCGGAGGTTGGTGGGTATGGCATAATGGTTGAAGAACTGGGTGGCTTGAAAAATCCATTATAAAGGGTTAGAACCATCAAAAATTTGTAGGTGAAGCTTGGGGGGTTTCAGGGTATGGAAAGGTGACGTGGGGGAGTCTATGTGGGGCGTTTGTTCAAGCTCTTGAAGGCGACTGTGGATGGAATCAAAGTTGGAGAGGTAGGTGTCATGGCGGCTGTCATGGGAAGCTTGGAGGTTGGATATGGCGGTGGTCAGAGCAAGGATAGATTCCTGGATGTTGGTGAGGTCGGGTCTGTCAGATTAGGAGCGGGTCATGGTGGTAAGGTGATGAAAGCACCAATGTTAACAATTCTAGTGTAATTAATGTTCCCAATTCGAGAGGGGAAACTGCTCTCCTAAGAACAGGGGAGGAAACTGATTAAACTTTCTTCTCTCCTTGTTTCATTCATTCATGGATATTTAATAATGGATTACATATGATAACTGCTCCCTAGAATTTAGGATCTATGAATAAAATCTTAAATAACAGCTATTTAAATTCCTTCTTGGCAGATTCGGTGCTTCTAATCACTGTAGCGAGCTGGCATTCTCACATTTCTTTTGGGCTTAATATTTCTATTTTCGGGCCCAATGTTGCTGACTTGACTTGTGGGTAGTGAGATTGTGTTGGGCCTCTCTGTACCCGTAACAAAGCCCTAAAAGAAAATGGGAGGAATATAAATATACACCTGAAGGAGCTTGGGATAAATATGAAACAAGCTATGTATAATAAAGGATATGCAAGGAAAAATAATAATAAATGGACAAAAGTTCAAGAAGAATTTAAACCTCGATACCATAATACTGGAAATTTACTTGACCTTGATTGTATTAGAAATAAAGAAGATGTACTATTAAGATGGACGAATGAAATAATCCTAATGATCCTAACTGACAAAAGATTTAAACAGCTAAACTCTATAGAAACCAAAAATTTTGTGACATTTAAAACAACAGGGAATGTGCAAAAAATTTTAATAGGAATTAAGGATGCAGAATGGATTAGCTTCGGAAGAATGGTAGATAATAGCACAGACTATGTTAAATTAATAATGACTCTAATACACCAAGAATTTTTAGGATATAATTTAATGGAACAAAGAGAAAAGACAAATAAAACTCTAATTGAGAATGCCAAGTCACACCTTAATAGAATGCAAATATGTGATATGTGTCAGATAGAAAGTTTTATCTGTGAATATCAAAAATACTATTATCAACTAGATGAAGAAACTAAAGAAATATATAAATATATCTTTATAGATAAGTTACCTTATCCCTTAAATTCAAAAATTAATAAACTTTGGGAATCAAAACCCGAAGAAACAGTAAATACTTTAGGAGGAGTTATTAAACTCTTATACCAAGAACTAAGAGAACAATGTTTAAATAGAGAAACAATTAGACAACTGAATAGAGGAAGTACTGTCATTTGTTGTGACATCCCAGAGATAGAAAAACCAGGGGAATATGGTTGTGATAAAATAATAAAAAAAAAAAGAAAAAATATTACAAAAGACCAAACCTACGAAAGACTTATTCTAAAAAGAAAAATTATTACAAAAATAATAAAAAGAAATATTTTAGAAGAAAAAGATCAACACCAAGAAAATATTGCCCAAAGGGAAAAAAGAAATGTGTATGTTGGATGTGTAATATTGAAGTACATTATGCTAATGAATGCCCTCAAAGGAAAGAAAAAGATTTTAAGGAAAAATCAAAAATAATAAAACAAGTTTTCCAGATATATGAACTTGAACCATTAGAAGAAGAATTAAGCAGTTCAGAAATAAGTATATATGAATATACAGATGAATTATCTTCAGAAGAAGGAGAATTCGAATAGTACCTATATAAAAATATTGATAGAAAAAAGTAAGAATGTAACAGAAGCCTATATAGACACTCGAGCAAGTCTTTGTCTTGCAATAGAAGGATTGATTGATAATTGGGAACGATTAGAAAAACCATTAAAAATACAAATTGCTGATGGATCAATACATTCGTTGTATTGGATAGCAAAAAGAATTACTTTGATAATACAAGAGAAAATATTTATAATACCAACAATATATAAACAAGAAACAGGAATAGATATAATTATTGGAAATAATTTCTTACTACTATATCAACCGTTTTGTCAATATTTAACATATATCACTCTAAGAACCCCATATATTTATCAAAAACAAAAACGAGAGATTATTAAAATACCAATTATCCATACTTCTACATGTACTTATTCATCAAAGTTTCAACAGCTGAAACGTGGTGAGATTATTAGCTTAATTTGCACAAAAATTCGCCGTATATTAGTAAATTTAGAACCAAATAGAACAATACCAGCTCACATAGAAGAACTTTTAAATAAGGTCTGTAGTGAAAACCCTTTAGACCCAAAAATTAACAAAAATACTGAATTAGTATAATTAAAATTAAAAGACCCCACAAAAGAGATAAAATGTAAACCAATGATTTACACAAAACAATATAGAGATGAATTTGAAAAAGACATTGATGAAATGTGTAAAAAAAGGACTAATTAGACCATCAAATAGTAAACATTCAGCACCAGCTTTTTATGTAGAAAATCATAATGAAATAAAAAGAGGTAAAAGAAGGATGGTAATTAATTACAAACAAATTAACGATGCCATGGAAGGAGATGCCTATTTTCTTCCAAGAAAAGATTTAATTATTGAAAGGATTAGAAACATGGATTGGTTTAGCACCTTTGATTGTAAATCAGGTTTTTACCAAATTAGATTAACTGAAGAATCTAAGGCACTAACAGCATTCAGTTGTCCTCAAGGTCAATATGAATGGAATGTACTCCCAATGGGATTAAAGCAATCACCTGGAATCTTCCAGCGGAGAATAGATTCAATTCTTAAAGAATTTAAAGATTTTTGTCTTATTTATATTGATGACATATTAATCTTTTCAAACAAAGGATTAGATGATCACTTTAAAAAGATAGAATTCGTTCTTAACAAATGTTATGAACATGGAATAGTCTTAAGCAAGAAAAAAGCTGTCCTAGCCCAGAATAGAATTAATTATTTAGGGTTAGAAATCGAAAAGGGGAAAATAATAATGCAACGACATGTACTAGAGAAACTTCAAAATTTCCCAACAACATTAAAGGATAAAAAGGATTTACAAAGATTTCTTGGACTACTAACATATATTTCAAATGAAGGTTTTATCAAAAATCTTGCAGCAGAAAGAAGAATCCTTCAGCAAAAATTAAAGAAGGATGCCCTCTGGACCTGGACTGATGAAGATGATAGACTGATTATAAAAATGAAAAACTTATGCCGGGAACTTCCTGAGCTATATCATCCATCGGATGACGATATAATAATTATTGAGACTGATGCCTCAAATGACTGCTGGGGAGGTGTTATGAAAGCAAAACCCCCTGGATACAAAAATGAATTACTATGTCGATATATGTCAGGAACTTTTTCAGACAGTGAGATTAATTATCCCACTCATGAAAAAGAGACATTGGCTTTGATCCGTATGTTGGAAAAACATCGAATTTATATACTGGATAAGGACTTTATTGTCCGAACCGACTCAACTTATGTTGCAGGTTTTAAGAACTTAAATCATAAAGGAACTTACAAACAAGGACGATTGATTAGATGGCAAATGAAACTTGCCGAATACAATTACTCAATCTCTCACATTAAGGGAGATAAAAATGTTCTTGCAGATATTTTATCAATAGAATGGAGCAATCAACAACTGAAGACATAATGAAGCAGATTCAATATCAAGAAATGCTCGAAAAGCATAAGATAATGGAGCTTGACTTGATCAGAACAAATATTGAAGTGCTAAAGTTTCAATTACAAAGAATACCCATCAAAGAAGACCCTATGAAAAATATTAAACAACAGGTACAGGAAAGCACTAATGAAAAATGGTACACTATCTTCAATGGACCACACCCAGGTGTTTACGATGAATGGCACAAAGCAGCCCCTCACTGCATTGGAATCTCAGGAGTCCATCACAAAGGATTTCGTACCAAAGAAGAAGCAGAAAAGGCTTTGATCGACTACCAGAAAGAACAAGACAAGGACAAAGGAATTTATCTTGGCCCAAGGACTTTCTCTGAAACCATAAAGACTCCACCAGTTCAAAAAACTTCATTAAGAATACTAGGAAGAATTCCTTCTTCCATTGATGACTACCAAATCCCTTCAAGAAAAGATCATGAACTTCAAGTTCAATTTTCCAAAGAAATTTTTTTTGAAAACTTAAAAAGACTGACCCACTGGTCCGAAAAGGAAAAGATTAATTGTTTTTACATGGTCAACCGAAATATTTTCGGAGTTAAGGCCGTAATTACTCCTGGAGCAACATCAATTCTTACATTTAATATGTTCCAGTTTGGACTTATTGAATGTCTCTACCTCAGTCAAAACTTGGAAGAAATCAAATTATTTCCATACAATTTGAAGGAAGCCATCTGTGAACACCTAATTTTGTCCGGATGCCTTTTAATTAAAGTTTTGAAAAAAATAATAAAATAAATAAATACATAAATAAATAAAATCAAAAAAATCAAAAAAATCAATCAAATTGCTTCTGAAATCTTTCTTCTCCACTAGTTCACTCCACCACAGCACAAGGCTCAAGCAAGTAAACACCATTTTGGGTAATTTTCCAGAGCTTAGGGAAGGGTTTATGCCTAGATCAGAAAAATAGACACATAAAAAGAAATTGAAAGGGGACTAGAGGAAGATGAATCACTGCAATACTCCATCAATCTGGTCCCAAGGAAGAGGACTCCATTAATCTGGTCCCAAGGAGGAGGCAGAGTTCATCTACCTCTCTATAAATACCAAATCAGAAACACAAGTGAAAGGGGGGGATACACGAAAAATTTGGATTCCTGTTTCCTTTCTATTTTCGATTTCAGCCTGGAAAAGAAAGGAAACACAAAAACAAAAAAACACACAGAAAAGAAAACAGAGAAAAAAGGAGAAGACACTCATCTTCTTCTCTCTACACTTCCCTTCACGTCTTCTTCCTCTCATCAGCAGAACAAGATTTCTGCTTTCTTCCTCTTAACTTAACATCTCCTTCCTCTTTCAACAGAACCCACTTCTTTCTTTTTCTTTTTTCTTTCTTTCTCCTCCTTTCTCTTTTCTTCTTCCTCCCTCCAAGCTCAGCTCCTCCTTCTTCTTTTTGCGGGTGGTTCGCGCCGTCACCTGCAAGCTGCGCAACCACCACCTCAAAGAGTAGATCCGGTCGCTACTCACCAGCACGAGGGTTGCTCCGCCGCCCAGTCTGCTCCAGCTCGTCGTCCACTTGCTGCTCCCACCCGTCGCTCCGCCGCGGTGCGGATCGACGACAACTCGCACCTCCAGCTCGTCGTCCGCTGCTATCCCGTAACCACCACGCCGGATCTGCTCTCTCCACACTCCTCCATCCGTTTCGCCGCGAATCAGCCAAGCATCCCCTCCTGCCGCGAGTTGATCGAGTCGCCGCCCAGCACCGTTCGCGCCATCTGTCTCGCCGGCGTCAGTGCTGCTCGCCTCCGCCGTGAACAGTACCAGTGGCCATTAGCTCCTTGCATATCTCTCTCTGGTAACAAGGCTAGGTTTATGATTTGGGTTGCCTTTGTTGTTTCCTTTCAGTTTTTTTTTTTACCCCTTTTATGTCTTGTTGAAATTATTAGGGCCTAATGGTATCAGCCTTGCAATGACAGCCTCAAGCCCAAAGTGGTTTGCTTCTTTTGGCCTAGCATATTAGTCTTTTTATTTGGGTCAAGCCCTTTTTTAGAGAAGAAAGATGTTTAATCTAAAAAATTCAAATAAAAGAAAAATCCAAAAAAAGGAATCTAAGATAAAAATAGTACTTTTTAAAATTTTCGGTCCTATTTTTTAAATAAAAGTTTTCTTCTAAAATTTTCTTTGAATTCACGCAACAATCTGCAACGTTGATGTATGATTTTTTTCATCCTCAAGTGTTGTATGAATTGTAAGGGTTCATCGTATAGCTTTGCTATCTTTAAACCGGTGCAAGAGTGAATCCCCTTTAAAAAAATATTAAATGTTTTCTTATTTATCCTTTAATCAATTGCACCTAATTTGATTTTTATAAAAATATTTTTAGTTCACGCAACAATCTACGATGTTGATGTATGATTTTCATCCTCAAGTGTCGTATGAATTGTAAGGGTTTATCGTATAGCACTGCTATCTTGGACTCCATGCAAAAGTGAATTTATTCTGAAATAAAATTTTTTTAAACCAAAAAATCAAAAATAAAGATCTTTATCAAAAATTAAAATCAACCAACCAATCAAATCTTTTCTAAAAGAGAACTACGTGGCTTTGAGTTTCCCATCGCACTCGGGAATACGTAGGAGCAAGATAAATCATCTTGTCGGGCCAAAACTAAATTTTCTTTTTTTTGTGTGTCTCCTTTTATGTTAAAATAATTAATCAAAAATTAAACTTTTCCTTTTTTTAACAATAAAAAAATAAAAATTATATTTTTTTTAAAAAAAATATATAAAAAATATATAAAAAAATTTAAAAATAAAAAATATAACTCTCTCTTGTAAATAATTTCTGGGGTAAAATAAATATTTAAAAGGTTATTAAAATGTTTTTGCACAATTAACTTGAGGTACCGTTTTTTAAACGGGCGACGTGGGGTGCTAACACCTTCCCTACTCGTAACCGACTCCCGGACTCATCCCTCTTTCCCTTTTTTAAGACCAGTTAACCTTTAAATAATTGGGTTTTCTAAGATTTTCCCAATAAAAATTTTAGTGGCGACTCCTCTGTTTTTACCATTCTTTTCGCGGCTCCCGGACGGGACGGTCGCGACACCATCCAGAACTATCAAAAGAATGTCGCAAGGGATAGAACCATCTTTCTGAAGTTCTATTCCACTTACCCAGACTTTGTCACCAACCAACCCACAAAGAATTTAATTTTCATTGGAGTAAGTAATAATAGTTTCTCCATGCGAGATGAACCTACTGGAGAAGAATACAGCGAAGAAAAGATTGTCACAATCCTAGCAAATCAACTGACAAGTATCTTTACTCAATGTCAAATAATTGGTAAAGACTCTTTCATAAAAGCCATGTACAAAGGTCCACATACTTTGCTACTTAGCAAGACTAGTGGAAAATTGATTAGAGAAAGGGACCTAGCACTACTGACGAACTTTGAATTACCATTCTATACGTTACAAGGACTTTCGATGAATTACCAACCAGCTGTCCTTGACTTATTGTGCTCAATGATTAAGGAGAATGGCAATCACGCATGTGAAAGATGCGAAAAGCAGAAAGACTGTCGGCAAGATGACAAGGATTCAGATGAAGCCATTATTGAAGAACAACGTAAGCACTGACGTCATCAAGCATTATTGAAGGATGACGTAAGCAATGACGTCATCAAAGAATTATTGAAATGTCTGATTGATTGTAATAATTCAGGGACTTTTTTTGTAAATTACTATGCCCTTCTGATTGTATAAATAAGCCCTCGGAGGCTAAGGAAGACAGAGCATCTGAAAAAGAAACTTTTCAATCTCTCTCTGAGAAGTTCTAAGCTATGCTTAGCGATTCCTTGAGTGTGGAATCAACCTAGTTCTATGTACTTCACTTTTGATTATAAATAAACTACTTTCATATATTCCTCTCCTTCACTACTACTTTACCTTCATTACTTTCATTACTTCCAACTACTCGTTAAATTCCAACTTGACTTAGACGGAAGCTGTGGTGGACCAAAGAACCCAGAATCACTTCAAAAACTCCAGATCAGGTATGACTCATAAACCATTTAATTTTATTCAGTTTATACTAGAAATTAATCATGTCTGAAATAGAAGAAGAAATAATCAATAATACTGATGTAGAACACTTACAAATTACTGAAGAAGACGGAAACTATGAAGGAAGTATCTTAATAGATCCGAAATTATTTCAAAAGATTCAGAAGGAGGACTTGAATTTATCTAAAGATGCAAATATGAAAAAATTAGGAGGAATAATGAAACGTTTCAATCAAAAAGAAAATATAATATATTATGGAAAAATAATTAATGAGACACCAATAGATATATCTGAAACACAAGGAAACACATGCATACAATTATTGAATAAGAAGAAATTAATTGAGTTAAAAAGAAATTTAAAAAAGGAATCACATAGAAAGAAAATAGGTTATATTCATATAGGAGCAATACAAGTCTTAATTAAGGCAACCTTTCAAGAAGGAATAGATTCACCTATTGAATTAGTTCTAAAGGATGATAAAATAACAGATCCTAAAGATAAAATATTAGGAGTAATCGAAGGAAACTTAGCCTACGTAAAGTTAAAATTTGAAATACACCCAAATATTGGAATACCATTAGACACCCAAAGATTAGATCAAACTCTAACTATGGAACATAGATTTTTAAGAAATAATTTAATGAGATCAGGAGATAAGATTTTCTCAATTACTTATTGTGTCAATTATGCACTAACGAACTCACATCATAGTATTACGTTTAGAAATAATGACAGAATAGATATACCAAGACTTTTCGAGGAAATAGGAAAGATTTATTATCCTAAAAGAAATGACTTAACAGAATTAGGAATTTTTATAAGAAATCCAAAATCACTAAGTTTTAGGCAGATCCCTAAACCAATTACTATCCCAGAAACAGAGGAGAATAAAGACGAAAATATAAATAAATTATCGAATCAAGTAAGAGATCTAGCCCAATATTTGAGAAATAAAATATGAACAAAGAAAAAGAATTAAGAAATATTTATGAAAAATCTTGTAATAAAATAGATCAAGATAAAAAGAACATAAAGGATTTTATGAATATCTATGATAATCATCTTAAAAAAGAAAAAAAAGATGAAAATCGAAAACAAATAGAAAGATATATTATAGAAAAGGAAAAAGAACTAAATAATATAAGAAACAAAAAAGAAGAACACAAAAAACAGATAATAGAAAAAATAGAAAAAAATGATTTCGAAAAAATCAGATCAATTATCAACAAGTTATTTTAAAATAACAGCACCAATTTTTGATGATACTAATTAAAATGGAAATATATTCTGAGTTTGACATTCAAACAGAAAATGAAATTATGAGTGTACTAGTAATGGATCTACCTATTGATTGTAAACAATTAATAATTGAAAAAATAAAGACTCAAGTTAGACAAGAAGATTATTATCTTGCAATTATTTCGTTAGATATAGAATGGAACTATATGGAAGAAATATGATTATCTTTTGAATATGATATAATATCATTATCTGATATATATGAAGAATGGGATTTATTAGATGATTAAATGGATCAAGAAATATTAAGTATTTTGGTGATGAAAATACCCAAAGACTGCAAGCAAATAATAATTAACAAAATAAAACACCAACACTGACAAGAAGAACTCTATTTAAAACAAATAGTGCAAAGAGTACAATTGACATTTTGTGAAGAAGAACGAGATCAATTAATCAAAGATATAATGGAAATAGATGAATCTATAATGGACTATGGGTATGAATTATTAGTAACCCAAATTATGCATGAAAATAATCATCCAGATTATGCCTAATTACTACCACTACCTGTGAAAAGATAAAGTGGTACCAAATTGGTATCAAAGCCAAGTACTAGCTAATTAATCATGAGTACTCTATACATAGAAAAATTTGTTCACTATCTAAGTATGATAGATTTAACAAATCAGAATAGATTAAAAGACTTAGTACAAGAATTAAAAGATGAAGCAACTGATACATGTAATAACCACATGAAATATCATTATGAATACTGTGATTATAGGGAATACGAAAGAAAAATAGATTTAATAAAAATTTTAATTAATAAAATAAATGAATGAACGGATCAACAATGATCGGGATCCAACGACTCGAATTAGGCCAAAGACACCTGCCTTTACGCGCCCAAACGTGATAGAAGTAAAACCCCAGATAAATGGAGAGGAAGATGGGAGAAAAAAAATCAGGTGTGAACAAGTCTATTGTTAGATTCTAGAAAGCAAGCCGTCGATCTTCTTTAATTTCAATCCAAGGGTTACATTTAACTTGTGCATGGTGGGGATATCCACCTCACTTGTGCATCATAGAATTTGCCCTTTAATCCAGAACCTGCAATTGAACATCACCATTCACCCAAACTTTGCTTTGTTGGGAAAAAGAAGCGAAGAGTGGTGGCAAATTGAAGGAATATGTCAATACCCCAGAAGGGCCTCTTCTGTGTCTTTGACATCCATAATGTTACCTCACTATCATCAAAACTGTCATCACCTGCTCTATGCAGCAACACCAGTTCACACACCTTGCACTCCACTCTCTCAAAACCACCATTGAAAACAACCCATATGCTCAATTCACCACTCCATTCAGTGGGCCACATGAGAAGTGTTAAACCATGGAGAAAGTTGAAACCTTTATCAGCTTCTCTTTCGGTTCCACCACCACTTGACCTTACAGAAAACAACGTGAGACAGGTTTTGGTTGATGCTAGAGCGGAGCTGGGACAGATCTTTGACACTTCTGTTGGCATGACAGGTACTGTTTTGTTTGTTAATAATGGGGTTATTATATAGTATGTGCTCATGCTATGTTTCTTGAATTGATGCAGGAAAGGTTGAACTGGTGGAGTTGGATGGACCTTTCGTGAAGATTAGCCTCAAGGGTCGGTTTTGGCACAAGCGTTCCACTGTCCTTGCCAGAGTGGGTAACTATCTCAAACAGAGGATACCCGTAAGTCTCTTGCAGTTCTTTTCTAAATATTTTAATGGGAATCTTATTCCATCACTTATAATTTTACACCCGGGTATAAATTGATAAATAAAATACTAGTTGTTGGACAATGTTTGGATTCATAAATGGAGAATAATATAAAGCTTCATTGTTTGAGTTATTTAAAAGAGGATAACCCCCCTTTTTTTTTTTTTGCTAAGCAAAGAGAGTATATGGAATGGAACCCTTCCAATACCTTTCCTTTTTTTTTTCACTCCCAGTTTGTGGGTATGAGATGGAATCAACTTATAATTTACTCTATTCCTCTTTATTTCATTGTAAATATACCTTTGGTCCGATCTCCTGTTGTCCTGCCTAGTCTATGCGGTTTGGTCAGCTTGGTCCTGCTTGCACGGTCTGCTGGTTGGTCTAGTCGACCAGCTGTAGCTTATCCTGTATGACTCAGGGTGCGTTTGGGTAAACAACTTAATTAAGAGCTTATCACATAAGACCTTATCGCATAAGAGCTTATACCATAATCGCTTAAAGAAAGAAAGAGAAAGAAAGGGGCATGAGAGGATTCGAATAGTGAAAAACACGGAGAGGATGTTTAGTGCATAAGCTCTTGTGATAATTCCATAAGCGTCTCCCAGTGATTTATGAAAATAAGTCAAAAACTCCTTGTGGGATGACATAAGTTATTTTTATAAGCTCTGCCAAACACACTGCATAAGAGCTTATGTCATCAGATAAGTCAAAAGAAGCTTAAATAAGCTCTTTCAAACGCCATCTTAGTCTAACTTATCTACTAGAGGAGTATTTGCAAAGTCATTTTGATGCTTAAGTTAACACGGGGGAATGTGTAAAAGTATGAAGAGTAGAGAGTGGATAGTGTATGTGAGAGGGTGAGTACTTCTAGATGTTTACAGGCTTCTTGGCAAATGGATCCGGCCCATTGGGAATGAGTGAATGACTAATGGTGGCTCATCAATCACTTTGTCTGGTCACTTGTCTGTAAAGAGGAGCTGCACTGTTGATCCGGTCACTTCTAGTCGTAATCTACTTCTATAGTAGTAGGGTGGCAAACCTACACGGTCGGACAGAGGTAGGGTGACAATCCTACTCGGATAGGACGAGAACCTACAAAGCCGAGGTCTTAGTTGGAGTTGGGCTTTCACTCGACCCAATACTATCTTTGGATTTGGGCCATTGCCCGACCCAATATATGTGGTTGGCACAAGGTTTAGGATCCTGGCCCGACAAAGTATCCAAACAATGATATTGTAACTTTATTCCATCTCATTCCATTCCATTCCATCTCATTTCATTACCCATCTTTAAGGTTTATCATATTATTAAGAGTACCAAATATCAATATAGTTCTTTCAATAAATGTTATTTTATACATCAGTAATAATGTGTATCAGACTATAAATTTCTAGTGGTAGGACTAACATTACCTATATTTTAAGCCAAAAAAATCCACTTTAGCTATAGCTACCAATATAACTACCAAACTAGATATCTTACTAAGGGTACATTTAGGTTTCTTACCCAAACGTAAAACCTCAGTCTTAAATACTTGAAAGCTTCACACTTAAAAAAACATTTTCAATTTTTTTTTGTTATAAAGTTTAGGTGATTTGGATCCCGGGAGCTCACCAGGCTAGGGCACGTCTCACGAAACATTTTCCTTTTATTTACAAAAAGAAAAAAGGAAAAAAATTTGTTCCTTTTTTATGCTTTGTTTTCAGGAGATTTTAGAGGTAGATATAGAAGACGAGAAACAATTGGATGACAGTCCTGAGAACTTTTGAGGAACTATGCAAGACGTGCCACTCTTTGGTTTTTGGTTTAGTCTTGTAGTTTGTATTCGACTACCCAATTCCCCAGGTAAGAGGATTTGTTTAGTGCATTTTTTAAGTGGATGAGAATCCATGAAAAAGATCACAATGAGGGTATCTGTATATTTCTGCTATTTATTAGATGCAATTTGGGGTATTGCCTTCCGGGTTCATGTGATGTTGTAAGTTGAACTATCATTTGGCAGAGAGTATTGCAGTTTCGATGTAGTCCAGTTCGAGATTTCAATAATGAAAAATAAGGTGGTTTGGCAGATAAATCGTGGGACAAAAGTTCTAACCTTAATTTCTCAAGGAACAAAAACTCATGTCACTCGAATGTTGTATTATAAAACCGCAATGTATGCTGATTTGTTAGTTTATCTTATGAATGTGCTTTTATGTTTCTACTGTATCATGCTGTGTTTAGCTGTCCATACTAAAATTTCATCGACCTCATCATACATATTCGTCTAAGGCTTAGGTAATCACTACCATTGCTAGTTGAAACACAAGGAATAGGTTAAGTGAGCTTGTTCTTTGATTGAGTCTTTTTTAGAACCCACCATTACCATAAGGCTTCATTTTCAATGTTCTATGATCTCTTGTAGTATTTTCTACCTGTAGACCCTGGATCTTTGTGCTGTTTCTAGTAGAGGTGGGTATTTGGACTCGGGTCCGCGGACAGTCCGTTAAACCCGCAGTCCGCGCTGACTTGGACACCCTAAAATACGAGTCCAAAAAAATGAGGGCTTTTTGGGTCCGGTCCGTTTAGCCCGCGGGCTTAGCTGACTCGGTCCGCGGATTCGCGGACCCGTCCGCGGACCGAGTCTGTTTAAAAAAAAAAAAGGAATGCATGCTGGGCCAAGAGGCCCAAGACCACTTCTCCTCAGACAGTCACGAAAACTAACCCATCTCTAAGACTCTAACCCTAAACTACTCTGCGCTCCAACCTCCAAGACCACTTCTGCTTCACCCTTCAGTCTCACCCTAATCAGACACCCATCTTCTCAATCACTCACTCTCAGCCACTCTGCTTGCCGCCTATACACACTGCAACTGCAGCACATTCCATTTGCGCCCTAACCAGCCCCACCGCTCTCCTCTCCTCTCACTCACCCACGCCCCAACCTCAGCGCGAATCTCAGCAAGCTCCACCGCGAATCTCAGCAAGGTATGTGTGGCTCATCGATGACTGAGTCACGACAACACCGAGATCACTGGGTTATGGCGGCATGAGGGTGGCCATTGACGATGATGGTTCCCTTGGTAATAGAAAGATTTGCTTGTGGATTGCAGTGGTGGCGTGATGTGCTTTGCCGAAGTAGATTTCACGATGGCGGGACGAAGCTTTGCCTTTGGTGAGGGTGAAGATGAACCTGATGCTTTTAGATATTCTTTTTTGGATCTTTTAATTTAATTTAATTTAATTTATTATATTTCTTGAACATTTTAATGTGCTGAGAGTCTGAGACATTGTTGTTGGTCACATTTGGGCTTGTGCTTATGATGGGTCACGAAATCTGCAAGGCCTGCACTAAAGTAGGAATTTGTTGATGTTTGCAACACAAAATTGTTGATGAGTCCATGGACCAGTCCGTTTAGTCCGCGGACTATGCGGACCGGACGCGGACTTAGTTTTTTTATGTCCATTTATAACGCGGACCCGTCCGGTCTGGTCCGTTTCAATGCGGACCAATGCGGACCGGACTTAAACAGACCGGACCGGTCCATATACCCACCTCTAGTTTCTAGCATCATCTTTTGACTTAGGCTCTGTTTGACATGCCCAATAAGCTCGCTTATAACTTATTTGACTAGCTTATAAGCTTGTTTGACTGTAGTAGAGGTGTTTGATAAACAAACTTATCTAATTAGCTTATAGCATTTTTTCATAAGCTAATTTATTTAGCTTATAGCTTATTGTCTTTTTTCTCGTTTTGACTCAAATTCATTTAATAAAATTCTCAATTTACCATGTCTATCATAAATGTCATTTTATGTCACTTTATATTTATATTTATAAGTTAATTCAACTGCTATTTTTACCAAATACTTCAAATTCAATGAAATAACTTTTAAATTTATAAGCTATCATTAAAAATTACTTTATCAATTATCAATTAACTTATCAACTATTTTTGCCAACAAGAGCCTTAGTTAAAAACAATAAGAACTTTCCAGTGGCCTGTGCTAAAAAACAAAATAAGGCAGACACCTTATCTTTCCAATTTTGTTGGATGGCATTTAACCGATAGAGACAAGAAGAATATTAAATTCCTAGAAGATTTAGTTGTTGGTAACAAACAATCGAATGAAAGAATGAAAATAGTAAATACACAACGACAAAATAATTTGTTAACGTTTTAGACAATTGTGCCTATGTCCCCGGGAGCTGAGCGACTGTAGATTATGAGAGATATCAAAAATAGGGTTACAATATCTATTTATAACTCAGCTAAGCTACGCTCCGCTCCGGTGACTGTCTACCGATAACAGAGTATGAGCCATACACAGCACTTGTTATTTACTTATCGATATTATTATATTCTGATAGTGTAGTAGAGAACTAGAATCAACTATAAATTGTAAACATTGGTTTAAATTGTGATTTGCAATCATCATTATATATGACTCGCAGACAAGCCATATGTAGCCCCGCTGCAAGATGTTGGGAATTATATAGTTTGTTGTTGAACGAAGACTTTTAGATCAATGAGATTAGTTAGCGTCTTAGAGTTAATTTTCTTTGTCCTACGTATATATCATGGTCGATGACCAGGATTTTCCAAGCAGATTGGATTTAGATCTGGTCTGATCTGAACGATTAAACCAAATGCATTTGTTAGGTAATTACTAATTCACTACAGTTCATGTGCCTCACATGGATCCTACTAGGACTGTGATGTTCTAAGAATTTAATTAAAATACATCGTTTACATCAATATCTATTTATATATTGTCATGTCGCTAAAAATGCGTACTTTTATACTAGTAATCTTAAAAGTCATTGATTACAGCATAAAAAATTGCTGATGGTGTCAAGATTAAACTCTATTCTAAAACCAGATAAAGGGTTATTTTGCAATTGAAAACCTATCATCCAATTGGCCCAGCCTACTCATCATGCATTTCCATACAAACCCATCATTCTCTTGTTGTTGTTCGATTGGGCTGTGTCTGAAATTGAAGCTGCCCATAAAACAATCCACTTCCTCCTTCCATTGAAACTCTCTGGTTGAAGCTCAGATACTTGAAATACTGAGCTGCACTTTTTGTCTAGACTAAGTGCAACATTATTCTCAGAATCTTGCCCAGCACCAACACCAGCACATTACATTATGGGCACATATGCAACAATTCTCTGCTTGGTTTAATCAAAGTTCAAAACTTGCATCATCTGAAACGGCTTCTCCAATAAGCACTTAACCAAAAACCAGCTAATCTCAAATGAGGAAACCAAAAGAGAAATCATAATGCAAGAAACATATATTGACCACAAGAAACCTCACCCACACCTACCCAAAATCCCCATAGGAGACCCTTACCCTTTCTAATTGTTCCAGAAGGGTCCACAAAATACATGCAATGCAACCATGCATGGAACAACATTAACAACATTGAAAATTTAATCAACAAAACGAACAATTTAATTTGGATCATGATTGCTCTAATCACCAATCTCATACATTCGAGCGAATTCGAAGAATCGCCAGCTTGTTTTTCTTTTGCGAGATGACGTGTCAGTTCAATTCTTCCTGCTTCTATGCAAATTTGAACGAGCTTTTTTAAAATAAAGTGTTTCTATGATATTAAAGTATAAATAGAAGCTATTAATCACATCAAAAAAGAAAGAAATAGAAGCTATTACTGATCTTCACTCTCTCTCTCTCCTATGACTTCTTTTTTTAGAAGTTAGGAATTGTAACTTCTTAAAAAAAAATATCAAAATGATATTTTTTTTGATTGCTTTTATTTTTTTTCAAAAGCTCGTCCAAACACCTATATTTTTTTTTCAAAAATACTTTTATTTCAAAAATAAATGCTTCTTTTCAGGAAAAAACTCATCCAAACAGGTTATTGTTTTACACTTGAGAAATGCCAGCGATTTAATGTTTTTAATATTTTTTATTAATAATTAAGTTTTATATAGAACTTATTAAATCACATGAAATTACTTTTGCTCACGGGTTATTAATATTACTCTAAACTAATTGAAGTTTTAGTCCCCACCACACTCAAAAAAAAAAAAAAAATATTTATGAATGACGATGATGTAATGACTTATGAAATGAAGTGTGCTTGGATGAGCGTCTTATGATGATTTTAGATGGAATTGATTTTGTAGAACTGATTTCAATACAATTGAGTTTGAAGTAAAGTGATTTATGTTTGAATTTTTTATTTTGAAAGCAAGTTTGATATAAAATTTAGTATAATTTTTCAATCCAAAAGCAGAAAGTTACTCTAAGCTACTTTTAGGTGGCGTTTGGAAGAGTTTATTTAAGCTCATTTTGACTTATCTGATGACATAAGCTCTTATGCAGTGTGTTTGGCAGAGCTTATAAAAATAACTTATGACATCCCATAAGGAGTTTTTGACTTATTCTCATAAGTCACTGGGAGAAGCTTATGGAATTATCATAAGAGCTTATGCACTAAATACATTCTCCGTGTTTTTCACTATTCGAATCTTCTCATGCCCCTTTCTTTCTTTTTCTTTCTTTAAGCGCTTATGGCATAAGCTCTCATGCGATAAGGTTTTATGTGATAAGCTCTTAATTAATTTGTTTACCCAAACGCACCCTTAATAGAATTGATTTTGGATGTAAAATTGTTTCCCCAAACTTATAATCAAACAACTCTTTTTTTATACTAGAATCAAAGCACTTCTGATTCTATCAAACTCAAATATCCTTTTTTATGTAATGTGGTCGAATGAGTAATTAAATTTAATCCTTACCAGGGAGGGCAAGGAAAGCATCTGCTTGACGAGCCATCTCGGCTTTCCTTTGGTGCATATTTGATACGGCTCTCACCTCCCCAATTGGATCACCTGTTATCTGCATTTACCACATACATATAAAGATTAATTAATTGACCGCTTTCATGTTTATAATGCTAGTCTAAACTATTATTTTAACTCTAAATCAAGTAATAATGCTAGCTATCACTATATAACGGACTGCAAAATATAATAAGAAATAAACGGGCGTACCTCTCTTGGCATGGGGTTTGTCTGGATGACCCCGTACAAAATATATAGCCCATATCAAAACACAAAGGTTTCACCGTTTCAGTTTGTCGTAGGTAAAAGAAGGAAATGTTATACGATATTGATTTAAATTTAAAAGAAAAAATTGAAAACTATTCCAACTTCACTCAATAATTCTAAATCCTCTTACTCATTTCTCTTAATAATCCTCTTATTTACTTAATAAAAATTAAGTTTAATTTCTATGCACTGTTAGTGTGGAGAATTACTTTTTATACATCGACTTTAATCCATAAAAATTATACTATATGTGTTCCTGCCAGGGGCAAGACCCGACCTATGACACACGGGTGAGAATCCAAGACAATGGGAGCGGTACCCGACCTACACATCAGACCGAAGTCGGCCTAGCCGAGGAGAGGGAAAGACCTTCGACCTATCACAGGGATAGCCCGGTCCGATATGAAGAGTGCTTCTCGGTTTCACCGACCTGGTGATATAACTCAGGATTTATCCATAGTCGGTCGACTACTCGGACTACGACGGTAGTGATCGGCTTTACCGAGTATCTACGGACCGAGACAGAGATATAAACCTAGGCGATACCATTAACTCGGTTCGTTCGACCCATATCACTACAATCGGGATCAAATGAGTTCCCGGTACTCAGAAGACAATCGATTCTCTCCTATCCTACCGAGCAGTGTAACCGTCTCATTATCCTCGGATATTCTTGAACATTCTCAAGGACATGTGTCCCTAACGTTAGTTGGCTACTGTACGACCGTCCTTTTGAGGACACGCATCGCAAGAACACTGGAGATCCAACAGACGACGTTCGCATCCGCAATACCCGCTAACGGCTAGGGGGGACCATATGACGTACGGAAAAAGGGCTTTTGCTTGGTACATATAAAGGAGGGGCCATCCATGCAGGAGGGGGAGGACCTTACGCAGAAAAACCCTGCACGCAATACCCTGAGACCTTAACAAAACCTAGACATCCTAGGAAACCTTAAAACTTGTTCCGCTGCAGGAACATTGGCGCCCACCATGGGGCAACGATAAAACTATTCCCTTGCCACACCTAACAACCCAAGAACAATGGTTCAAACCAGGAGTGGAGGCGGAGATGCACCGTCTACTCAACAACAACCTTCAACGGAAGCTCCGCCAGTCGACCCGACAGTCATTTGTCATCTCATGAGAGCAATGGAAACTCTCCAATGTGACAACGATGAGTTGAAGGAGGAGATGGATGCGATACAGTGACTAAATAGAGAAGAAACTACCTACACCCACACAACCCACAACACCGACCATACCAATTACTCTGAAACTCAACAGCCACCACTGATAGTGTGATTTCACATCATATTTCATGTACATTTTTGCATGCATTTTCATATAGTTTAGGCATATTTAAATTGATTTTTAGTAGTTTTTACCTTGGAACGGGTAAGACGGTTTCGTGGTGTTGTTTTACAGAAATTAAAGATAAAATGCTCAAGATTGACCATGATGGAGCTTGGATGAAGATAGAGCTTGAAAAGTGGAGAAAATGAGCCAAGCAGAGCCCATCACGGCCTGGCCGTGATGACCATCACGGCCACGATTGAGCAATAACTGGGAAGAATGAAGGCAAAAGTCAGAAGCTGTCACGTTCTGACCGTGATGCTCATCACGGCCGTGATGAGGCCATTTGGAGAAGGCGAAGCGATCACGGCCTAGCCGTGATGAGTGTCACGGCCATGATGATCCAAAATTTGAAAGCGCGCCCACAGCAGAACACGTCAAGGCCTGACCGTGATGGCCATCACGGCCGTGATGCGTACCTAATCTATAAATAGGAGCGCAGAACAGACAGAAAAAGGAGAATCTCTGGGGTCTGAAGAGAGAGCCCTGGACAGAAAAAAATAGACTTTTACCCTAGGAGCATTTTTACCCTAGGAAGACTTGGAGGCTTGCGGCTGGGGGAAGGATCTAACCCTAAAAAGGGGTTTTTCTCTACTCTTGGATTGGAAGAAGATTGGAGGATTCTTCATGGAGTTTTCTTCATCCCTTCTCTCTTTCTCTTTTGTAATTTCTATTACCATGAGTAGCTAAATCCCTTTTTGTTGGGATCAGATGTAGCTAATCTGAACCTCATGTATTTGCTTTGATTGATTAATCTATGTTTATGCCTTCGTATTAGTGTTTAATTCCTTTGCTTAATGCTTTTTGTGGTTTGGCCATCCATGCACTGATTTTGAGATATGATTTGCAATGGGGACGTTCTTATCAATTCTTGATCTAGAATTAATCACCTAGTAAACCTTGCATCTAGGAATGGAGTTTGGTTTATTAGTAATCGTGTAATCCTTACTCTTAATGCAAATTCCTAATTAGGCCACCTAATGAATTAGGGTTTAATTAGTGGATTTAGGCTCTTGTCATCTGAGGAATCAGGGCTTGAGTAATCTAGTGGATTGATTTCAATATTTGAAGCATAAACTGGATTAGTGGTCTTGGTATTGCGTGAGGCTAAGGATTGGTGAAATTTAATCCCAACACCTCTTTCTGCACTCCAAGTGTTTGCTAAAATCCCCCCAAAAGACCAAAAATACTTTACTGTTTTTGTTTCTTTATTTTATGTTTTGATTTCTCTTCATGCCATAGTTTAGTCTAGGTAGTTGTTTGATTTGTGAATTGGTAATTGGCCACCGATCCTCGTGGGAATGATATCGGTCTCACCACCGTATTTCTTGTACGACTAGGTATACTTGCCTAGATTCGTAATCAACAAGTTTTTGGCGCCGTTGCCGGGGATTAGTTTTGCCAATATCATTAGTAACAAAGGAGGCAACTAATTTAGACATTTCTATTTTTTATTTTTTTCTGTATATATTTGATTTTTTTTCTTTTGAGTGTTGGTTGTGCAAGGTGGATGCAATTAATGGACAACTACTATTATCCATCTGATGAGGAAGCCTCAAGTCACACTTTGGAGGACAACCGGTGTTTGGGAGACGACATAGATTTGGGAGATCATGTTATTCCAGCACAAGTTGATTGTGTGACGGGCAAGCTTGTATATATATTCTCCAAGGAGGAATGGGAAACCTTTTGTTCATATTTACCACCTTCACCACCATGTTTACAAGCGATTCCCGAAGAGACACATGAAGCAGAATCTGAGCAAAATATGGTTGCTGGGATGGATCAAAATGAAGATGAAGTGGTGGTGATAGACGAGCCACAAGAAGAGGAATTACCTTCCACAAATCCTTGGGAAAGAACAAGTGAGGAGGCAAGTCAATTGGAAAACAGTCACTCCACCATGCTTGCTGAGAAATCTGAAATTGCTGCATTAGAGAAATATGTTGGCTTACATGCATGTGTGGACACTGCAAAGTTAATCCCTTCCACTTGTCTGTCAAACTTCCTCGTGAAAATACCATTTGACCCGAGAGGAAGTGAGTTCATTATTGTGGTTAAAAGGGTTAATGGAGTTTTCACACACTGGCCAGGAAGAATTGCAGGTAGGTTCGTATTGCTTCTGCAATCGCCACTCCACAAACTATGGGATCCGGGAGGAGGATCTTACATGTTCAGCACCTCTTGGCCCTTATGCTATAAGCAATGGGATCCAGGTGGAAGATTCTCAATGAGTCAAGCTAGTGATGTTAAAGAAGCGCTTATTGGGAGGCAACCCAAGTTTTCTTTTCCTTTTCCATTTGTTTTTGATTTTTAACTCTTGAATAATTTGAGAAGATCAAGAGTAATAAGATCATAGATTAATAAATTTGTCAAGTATTTGCAGGTTCAGAAGGAAGGAGAGCAAGAAGGGCAAGGACAAACAAAGTCAGCAGCCATCACGCCCAGGCCGTGACACTGGTCACGACCGTGATGATCCAATCATGAAGATCAGAAAGGATCACGGCCCAGTCGTGATACCCATCACGAGCGTGATAAGAGGACCCTGAAGATTAGAGAGCATCATGGCCTAGCCGTGATGGAGGTCATGGCCGTGACAGGCCAGCTCCTATGGACAATTGATCACGGCCTGCCCGTGATAGAGGTGTCGCGACCGTCCCGTCCGGGAGGCACGAAAAATGGATAAAAACAGAGGAGTCGCCACCAATATTTTATTTGGGAAAAACATTGGAAAAACCATTTATTTTAAGGAAAACTGGTCTAAAAAAGAGAGAGATGAGTTCGGGAGTCGGTTACGAGTAGAGAAGGTATTAGCACCCTACGTCGCCCGTTTAAAAACGGTACCTCAAGTTAATTGTGCAAAAATCATTTTAATAACCTCTTAAATATTTATTTTACCCCAAAAATTATTTACAAGAAAGAATTATTCTTTTATTTTTAATATTTTAAATATTTTATTAATTTTTTATGTTTTTTAAAATTATTGTTTATAAAAACTAAATGAGGTTGAACATGGCACATGAGTCCACAGGGCAACCTCAAATCTAAAGGACTGAACATGGCACCGTGTCCATAGAGCATCCCTAAAAATAGAAAAATTTAAATATTTTTGATTAATTATTTTAACATAAAAAGAGACACAAAAAAAGGAAAATTTAGTTTTGGCCCGACAAGATGATTTATCTTGCTCCTACGTATTCCCGGGTGCGATGGGAAACTCAAAGCCACGTAGTTCTTTAGAAAAGATTTGATTGGTTGGTTGATTTTAATTTTGATAAAAGATTTGATTTTGTTTTGATTTTATTTTTTTTAAAAAGGATTTTATTTCAGAATAAATTCACTCTTGCACAAGGTTCAAGATAGCGGTGCTACACGAGAAACCCTTACAATTCATACAACACTTGAGGATGAAAAATCATACATCAACATTGTAGGTCGTTGCGCGAATTCAAGGAAATTTAATTTTTGTAAAGTTGGATAAAAATTTGTTTTATTTTTATAAAAAGGATTATATTACTTGAGGATGTATTTTCTTGATGAGACACGAACACTCAATTCTAAAAAAAAAAAGAAACCCATGATCAGAAAAGCCTTGTTGTTTTCATTTTTTTTATCTTTTCAAAACTTAAGTTGAGCCCACTAGTAAGCCCACATGTACCACCTTCAGACCAAAACATTAACCCTAACAAAAACTAACGCATAGATAAAGGAGCAAGGCATGGTTGAACCCAACAATACCAAATATGTTCTGAAATTATCACCAGCTGGGACAGGAGAAGAGAAGCGTGCCTTGCTGAGCTTGGCGGCGGCGAACGGTGGCACCCCTGTGGCGGTCGAGCAGCGGAATGGCGAGCTGGTGGCGGTTCGGACTGAGAAGGATGCGCTCCCAGGGTGGCGCTCACGAGGACGCAGTGAACAGAGGCGGTTCGTGGTGGTCGTGCGACGTCCGCGGCGGAAGACAGTCCAGAAGCGCGGATCTGCACCTCCCAGCGACGGAGGTCGCGGTGGCTCGCGGATCTGGTGGTGGCGCGGTATTCAGCAGCAAGGGAGGAGGAGAATAGTTGTTGTAAATGAAGAAAGGAAGATGGGTCAGCAAATTACAGAGGAAGAGGAAGGAAGAAGGAAAAAGAAAAAGGAAAGGAAGGGAAGGAAGTGTCTTATGGTGAGAGGAAGAAGGAGGGTGGTGGCTTGGTTGATGATCTCTGGGTTGTGAAAAAAAGTGGTGGAAGAGATGGATGGGTGAGGAAGAGAAAGAATCAGAAGGAAAGAGAGAAAAAGAATGAAAAAGAAGAGAGGAAGAAGACGCAGGAGAGAAGAACAGAAGAAAAAAGTTTTTTTTTTTTTTTGATCTTTTTCCTCTTTGGTATCAGAGAGTATTTTTTGCTATCCTCCTCCCCCTTTACCTGTATTTCTGATTTGGTATTTATAGAGAAGTAGATGAATTCTGCCTCCTCTTTGGGACCAGATTAATGGAGTCCTCCTCCTTGGGACCAGATTGATGGAGTGTTGCAGTGATTCATCTTCCTCTAGTCCCCTTTCAATTTCCTTTTATGTGTCCATTTTTCTGATCTAGGCACAAACCCTTCCCTAAGCTCTGGAAAATTACCCAAAATGGTGTTTACTTGCTTGAGCCTTGTGCTGTGGTGGAGTGAACTAGTGGAGAAGAAAGATTTCAGAAGCAATTTGATTGATTTTTTTTATTTTATTTATTTTATTTATTTATGTATTTATTTATTATTATTTTTTTAAAACTTTAATTAAAAGGCATCCGGACAAAATTAGGTATTCACAGCTGCCCCTCTTTACTTGTTTCTTATTAGATAATAGGTGTAACCGTAGTTAACCAATTATCGTTATAAGAAATTAGTAAAGACAAGAACTCCAATTTTGTCCGGGTTATTCTGATAAGCAAAGGACCTGTGTTTACAAACCAATTTCCTTTAAAGAATCCGCGGGTTGGATCGCCTACTGAGGTTTACACATGAAAACTTGCAGGGTGGATTGCCTGCCGAGCTTAAATAGAAAGATAAAAGAGCTTACGGGGTGGATTGCCCGTCAGAAACTCGAGCATAAAGATAAAAGAGCTTACGGGTTGGATTGCCTGTCAGACTCGAACAGAAAGATAAATGAGCTCACGGGGTGGATTGCCCGTCTGAAGCTCGAGCACAAAGATAAAAGAGCTTACGGGGTGGATTGCCCGTCAGACTTGAACAGAAAGATAAACGAGCTCACGGGGTGGATTGCCCGTCTGAAGCTCGAACTGAAAGATAAAAGAGCCTACGGGGTGGATTGCCCGTGAGAAGCTCGAACTGAAAGATAAAAAGCTTACGGGGTGGATTGCCCGTGAGAAGCTCGAACTGAAAGATAAAATAGCTTACGGGGTGGATTGCCCGTGAGAAGCTCGAACTGAAAGGTAAAAGAGCTTACGGGGTGGATTGCCCGTGAGAAGCTCGAACTGAAAGATAAAAGAGCCTACGGGGTGGATTGCCCGTTAGAAGCTCGAACTGAAAGATAAAAGAGCTTACAGGGTGGATTGCCCGTGAGAAGCTCGAACTGAAGATAAAAGAGCCTACGGGGTGGATTGCCCGTGAGAAGCTCGAACTGAAAGATGAAAGAGCTTACGGGGTGGATTGGCCGTCAGAAGCNCGANCTGAAGATAATAAGAGCCTCCGGGGTGGATTGCCCGTGAGAAGCTCGAACTGAAAGATGAAAGAGCTTACGGGGTGGATTGCCCGTCAGAAGCTCGAACTGAAGATAAAAAGAGCCTACGGGGTGGATTGCCCGTGAGAAGCTCGAACTGAAGATAAAAGAGCCTACGGGGTGGATTGCCCGTGAGAAGCTCGAACTGAAAGATGAAAGATCTTACGGGGTGGATTGCCCGTCAGAAGCTCGAACTGAAGATAAAAAGAGCCTACGGGGTGGATTGCCCGTCAGAAGCTCGAACTGAAAGATAAAAGAGCTTACGGGGTGGATTGCCCGTCAGAAGCTCGAACTGAAGATCAAATGAGCATCCGGGGTGGATTGCCCGTCAGAAGCTCGAACTGAAAGATAAGAGCGGGGGATCGCAATCGAAAGATAAAAGAGCTTACGGGGTGGATTGCCCGTGAGAAGCTCGAACTGAAAGATAAAAAGCTTGTGAGGCCATATAGACAAATGCAATATATGAATGTAGATTTTGCTCACTGATGGAATGACAATGCGAAATCTCAAATAACTAGTTTTCAATTTACAGAAAGAATGATGATGATGAGAACCCTTATTAATTTTGGGCATGATGCAAAAGATTGATGATAGATTATTTCTTCTTCGCTATTTCTTTCATTATTGGATCCTTGACCCCCTAAAGGCATCGATCACAGTCAGTCTTGAGGATGAACTAAAACAAGGCCCATCTTATCTGGGAGAGATATCTTGCACTTTTATCCCCTGATGATTAGATGTTCTTGATGATAATTATATCGATGGTTGAGTCTCAGTATTCCTTCCTTTCTTCGATGCCCTTTATAGGGGAAGCATCGTGCCCCCCAAGACCTTTTGAGGCTTTCTAAGGAATTCTAACTGCTTAAAAAAAACATTACTTGTTTCACGTTTCAGTATATACTTATCAGGATGAATGCACACACACAAATGACAAAAGTTAAGAGGAAAGGACTAAGGTAGCGAAATAAAGTAAAGGAAGTCAATGTCATTATATTTGGATTGAAAAAGGTGTACAAAGCATAAGTTGCAAAACGTTGCGGAGTAGATTCACATCTCCTCAAGTGATGTCTCTTTCAATGACTAATTTTAGTATCCCTCATACAATCTTGACTGCTCATTAATTGGCTTCAGAGATGTTGTCTGCCCCAATCTTCATATATCCAACCTACGGACTGCCCCAGTTCATCGGCTTGACGACACTTCCATTGTTATATTTTTTATTTTATTTTTTTTTGAACCCTAACTTTTGCCTAGACCGCCTTTTCAGGTTTTCAGTCTAGCGGGTTGCTCAAACTTTTGCCTAGACTGCCTTTTTCAGATTTTCAGTCTAGCGAGCCTTTTCTCTTTTCATTTTTCATTTTTCTTTTCTTTTCTTATTCTTCTTGGGAAGTGTGTTCAAGCATAATACTTTTTACTGCATCCGAGTTCACAGGGAGCGGGAGGTCTTCCCCATCCATCCTGGTGAGAATTAAAGCTCCTCCAGAGAAGGCCTTTTTCACAACGTAAGGTCCTTCGTAGTTCGGAGTCCATTTCCCTCGATGATCCTTTTGGATTGGTAGAATCTTCTTGAGCACCAGGTCACCCTCCCGAAACTGTCGTGGGCGTACCTTCTTCTCATAAGCTCTCATCAACCTTCTCTGGTATAATTGGCCGTGACACAACGCCCCTAATCTCTTCTCTTCAATGAGGTTCAATTGGTCTAGTCGATCCTGGACCCACTCAGCTTCTTCTAATTCTGCTTCTCTCAGTACTCTTAATGAGGGGATCTCTACTTCAATTGGGGGCACTGCCTCCATCCCATAAACTAAAGAATATATCGTTGCCCCTGTCGAGGTGCGAATAGAGGTACGATAACCGTGTAAAGCAAAAGGTAACATCTCGTGCCAATCCTTATACGTCACCACCATCTTTTGGACAATCTTCTTGATACTTTTATTAGCGGCCTCAACTGCCCCGTTCATCTTTGGGCGGTACGGAGAGGAATTATGATGCTTTATCTTGAAATTTTCGCACATCTCCTTCATCATCTTATTGTTCAAATTGGTCGCATTATCAGTGATAATTTCACTCGGCAACCCATAACGACAAATTAACTCTTTTTTGACAAATCTGATCACGACATTCCTGGTCACATTGGAATATGATGCAGCCTCCACCCACTTGGTGAAATAATCGATGGCAACAAGAATGAAGCGATGTCCATTTGAGGCTTTTGGTTCGATGGGCCCGATCACATCCATTCCCCACATTGAGAACGGCCAGGGTGCCGACATGACATTCAAGGGAGCTGGCGGCGCATGAACCTTATCAGCATATATTTGACACTTATGGCACTTCTTCGCATAATTAAAGCAATCAGCCTCCATTGTCAACCAATATTGGCCAGTCCTCAAGATTTTCTTGGCCATTGCATGACCGCTCGCATGTGTTCCAAAAGGTCCTTCATGTACCTCCTCAACTATCAGTTTAGCTTCTCTTGCGTCAACGCACCTCAACAACACCAAGTCATGGTTTCTTTTGTAGAGAATATCTCCATCTAAATAGAAACCCATTGCAAGTCTTCTTAGAGTTCTTTTGTCATTTTCCGAAGCACCCGGAGGGTATTCCCTTCTTTGGATGAAACATTTGATGTCATGGTACCACGGTTTTTTATCAGACTCTTCCTCTATCACTTGACAATATGCAGGATGATCACGACTTTCCATTTTGATGAGTGGTAGGTTCCTCTTGTCACTTACTTTGAACATTGAGGACAAGGTAGACAGCGCGTCAGCTAATTGGTTATCTTCTCGGGGAATATGGTGAAATGTGACTTCGTCAAACTGCTCAATCAAACCTTTGATGTAATCATGGTACGGAATTAACTTAGCATCTCGGGTTTCCCATTCCCCTCTTAGCTGGTGGATGACTAATGCAGAGTCCCCATATACCTCCAGTCTCCTTGCTTTTGCCTCTATTGCTGCTAAAATCCCTAGTGCACAAGCTTCATATTCGGCTATGTTGTTTGTACAATCGAGGCGAGCCTCAGCGATGTGAGGGAAATAATCATTTTCTGGTGAGATTAAGATTGCCCCGATTCCGTGCCCCAATGCATTAGAAGCTCGTCAAATAACAAAGTCCACTTTTCTTTTTCTGGTGATTGCTCGCGATCAAACAAAGCCATTATATCTTCATCTGGAAAATCACATTGCATCGATCCATAATCTTCTACCGGCTGATTGGCTAGATATTCTGCAAGAGCACTCCTTTTTATTGCTTTTTGGGTGACATAGACAATGTCATATTCTGATAGCAGGACTTGCCAGCGAGCAATTCTTCCAGTCAGAGCAGGCTTATCAAAGATATACTTGATTGGATCCATTTTGGACACCAACCAGGTAGTATAACACAACATGTAATGCCTCAAACGACGAGCCGCCCATGCTAAAGCACAGCAAGTGCGTTCTAGCAGTGAGTAGTTGGCTTCACAGCTGGTGAACTTCTTGCTTAGATAATAGATGGCATGTTCCTTTCTTCCCGACTCATCGTGCTGCCCCAGTATGCAACCCATAGATCCATCTAGCACGGTCAAATACATGATGAGAGGTCTTCCCGGCACTGGGGGAACCAAAACTGGAGGCTCTTGTAGGTATTGTTTGATCTTCTCAAAGGCGTTTTGACAATCTTCATTCCATGTCACAGCTTGATTTTTGCGCAACAATTTAGAGATTGGTTCACATGTCGCGGTTAGTTGGGAGATGAACCGGGCAATGTAGTTCAATCTTCCTAAAAACCCACGAACTTCCTTCTCTATTCGAGGTGCTGGCATGTCGATGATTGCTCGAACCTTTTCAGGATCAACCTCTATTCCTCTTTGACTAACGATGAACCCCAGAAGCTTGCCTGATTTCACTCCAAAAGTGCATTTGGATGGATTCAGATGGAGCTTAAACTTTCTTAACCGCTCAAAGAGTTTTTGCAGATTATCAACATGGTCATCTTCGGATCTGGACTTGGAGATCATGTCATCTACGTAAACTTCTATCTCCTTATGCATCATATCATGGAATAAAGCCACCATAGCCCGCTGATATGTTGCCCCAGCATTTTTCAAGCCAAGGGGCATAACCTTATAGCAAAAGGTTCCCCACAAAGTGACAAATGTAGTTTTCTCCATATCCTCAGGTGCCATCTTGATCTGATTATATCCCGAAAAACCATCCATGAAAGAGAATAATGCATGTTGAGCAGTATTATCTACAAGAACATCAATGTGAGGCAAAGGAAAGTCATCTTTTGGGCTAGCTCTGTTCAGATCTCGATAGTCAACACACATTCGAACTTTTCCATCTTTCTTGGGAACAGGAACGATGTTAGCAACCCATTGAGGGTACTTTACAACTTCTAGGAAACCTGCATCCAGTTGTTTCTTGACCTCCTCCTTGATCTTTAAGGACATTTCCGCTTTCATCCTTCGTAGCTTCTCGTTTACTGGAGGACAATCGGGCTTTAATGGCAATTTGTGTTGTGCTACAAAGGGGTCTTACCCTGGCATGTCTTGGTAGTACCTTGCGATAACATCTTTGTAATCTGTCAACAACCCGATCAACCTGTTCGCTCCTTTTCTTTCAGGGGAAAGACCAATCTTGACCTCTTTTTTATCATCTTTGGTTCCCAAATTGATTAGCTCACTCGGCTCTTCATGGGGGCGAATTTCCGGCTTCTTGTTCTACCAATCTCAAAAGTTCAGGGGAACTTCCCCGTCATCATCAACAACCTACTCAGCATGATCAACGGAATAGTCAAAATTGTATGATGAGTTACTAACACTGTCGTTTTCAAGAGAGACACTTTTAGATCTGCATTTTGGTAATTATCAGGGAAAGATGAATATAGGTTAAAGACGTGAGACTGCATTTATTGGTGAGGGATGGTGAACAAAAACGAAAGTAAAAAAAAGAGATATAACAACACAAAGATACTGAATGCATGCATTTATTGATAAGTCGTACTGAAGCAGAAACAAGTAAGCCCATTACAACAAAATTCCTGAAGCCTTGGGCAGAGCTAAAGGATAAGCATTACAGAATTACTTTGAAAAGGACTCTATGGTCTTGGGGAACTCAATGACCTCCCAATTGTTGAGCTCAGATCCCAGGAGAGCATGGATACACTAGATTGATACCATGATCGGCAGGATAATCGTTTTCGATAGCTGCTTGCTTGGTCTAGGAATGCAAACCCTACGCTCGGAAGCTCTGTCGAATGTCACAGATGGGAACCCTTTCAGCCTCGTATCCACGATTTTCCAGCCGAGCCAACCTCTTTCTTTTCTTCTCTTCTATCACCCTCATCTTGTCGGCCTTAGTGGGTTTGTATCCCAACCCAAACCTATCCCTGTTCTCAGTGAGCATGAGGATGTCAGCGACACCTTGGCTATTATTCCCCAGACCGCTTCCAGGTTGGTATCCTCCTTGAAGCATAACCTTGGCCATCATGATGGATGCTTTGGATGACTGAGGTTTCAAGAGTGGAGCTCCCTCCCCAACATAAGTGGCATTGGCAATTTCAAGTGATTAGAAGGCGGTCTCGAGAGCTTCCTCGGCAGCTTCAATATAAGGGGTTGTTGATGGCTTGCTTACTAACAGATCCTCCTCTCCAGAGACAATTATCAGTTTACAATCAACAATGAACTTCACCTTCTGGTGCAATGTGGAAGGTACAGCTCCAGACGAATGGATCCATGGTCGTCCTAGGAGACAACTGTATGTTGGTGTGATGTCCATTACTTGGAAAAGTACTTCAAAGGTGCAGGGGCCAATCTGAATGGGCAATTCAATTTCTCCCATGACTTCCCTTCGGGTGCCGTCGAAAGCTCTTACAATCATTGTGCTTGGCTTCATATGAGTTCCATCGAAAGGCAACTTCGCCAGTGTTGACTTTGGCATTACATTCAAAGAAGAGCCATTATCAATGAGAACCCTGGCCATGACATGGTCTCGGCACTTCACAGAAATGTGCAAGGCCTTGTTGTGCCCCATACCTTCGGCTGGTATTTCATCATTGGTGAAAGTGACATAATTATCAGCAACTATGTTACCTACAATGTTATCGAGCTTATCAACTGTGATGTCATGGGAGACATGCGCTTGATTCAACACCTTCATCAGATCTCTTACGTGTGGCTCCGAGTTCATTAATAGAGACAAAAGAGATATCCGAGCTGAGTCCGATTTAACTGATCCACAACCCTATATTCACTCTGCTTGATGAACTTCAAGAATTCGCCTACCTCCTCATCAGATACACCCTTTTTATTCTCACCCCCGTTTGCTTCCTTGTCATCTAGGATTTCTTCCACCTTCTCTTTCCCTTTGTGATCCTTTCCTTCCTTTTCTATTTCCCCTTTCGCAATACCTCTGGAGTGTAAATGCGACCACTCCTAGTCATTCCGCCAATTCCGAAATGTTGGTGACCACAGTAGTCCCGTTGGAAGGATTGGGTTGGACTCGTATCTCATACTTCCATGGTACCGCTTTGGTGTCCATGTAAGGGAAAGGACTTGGAACTCGGATGACGATTGGTGTTGGCCCACTTGGAACCGGCAAAGGTTTCTTCTCGGTATAGTATATCACCACTGGTTTCGGAGTGACTTGCTCAGGAACTGGCCGAGAATTAACCACAACAAAGTAAAGGGGTTATCTTAATTGGGGTTGGGGAAGTTGTAGATTCAGCAACCATATTAATGGCACATTCATTTGATCCACAACCAATTAAGATAATCTTCATATCCATTAACTGCTGCACGACTTGCCGAAACTCTGAACAGTTTTCAATTGAATGCCCCATGTTTCCATCAAAGTCACACCTTATCTCTCCATCGAGAGCTTTTTCTTCCGTGGCCGGGATTTGGATCAATCCACATTTGCACATCTCTCTAAAAACAACTCTCATAGGAGTCCTAACATCGGCCACTTTACTCTTTAGAGTATGTTCCAAGAAGCTCTCAATGGCATTGACCCCCGAACTCCCATGATTTGGCATAGGACCCTGTGCCACATTTGGAGCATCCTTCTGAAAGCTCAACCATTTGGCATTAATCAGGTCTTGGACCTTAAACTTCAAAGCTTTACAACTCTCGGTGGAATGTCCTGTGGCCCCATCGTGATATTCACATTGAGCATTTGGGTCATACCACTTTGGATAAGGAGGGTCTAGTGGTCTTGTCGAGATAGGAGTTAGCACGGATTTGCTCACAAGTTGGCGGAATAGTTCGGTGTAGGTCATGGGTATTGGGTCAAAACGCACTGGCTTTCTTTCCGGGTTATATGGTGGTCTTGTTTGGCTGGTGATTGGGTTTGGATTTAGAGGCTGGACGATTTGAGGTGGCATGGTGGGGTGTGTTTGAGGCTGAGAAGGGTATGATGGTCGGTAGGGAGCCATTTGTTGAGGGTTTGGAAATTGCGAGGTTGCAGCGATGTATGGCTGGTTGTCCTTCGTTCGAGGCTGGAGGGTTCTCCTCTGTGTTCTTCTCCTTCTGCATTTCTTGTAGGATTTCCATCATCTTAGCCATCTGATCATTGATTTGACTGACTTCATCCCTGATCACCTGAACTTCTTCTAGTTCATCCGCCATGGCTCTTGCCTGTGATCGAGTGCGATAAGGGTGTCTTGGAGCAATCGTTCAGAAACCACACCTTTTATTTAATAAAAGAAAGAATAAATGAATAAAATCAAAAGAAAGAGCATAAATCAATTAAACTCCATTTTTGAGAGGAAGACCGTCGCATACACTTATAGCAAGAATACTCATCCTTCAATCAAATCTAGTGGTATAATTCCCTCTAGCTTGACTGCAGTTGATGTCGAGTCCAAGGGAGAATTCACTCCTCGATAGACCACATCTGTACTAGCAATGTTATTGTTTGACGATACCCATATTTTACGCAGAAAACACATCGTTTTTAGGGTAAAAATATAGTTGATGAAGTATCTAAGGGAGAATTCACTCCTCGACAGATATCATCTGGAAAAAAGAGAGAGCATTCCACAAAAATTTGATGAAAACCTCTATTTCATTGGATGGATATTGCAATACAAACATGAGTCTTTGGTCAACTAGAAAAATAATACATCGAGAGTTTTCATATTTCTAACCCCTCTTTGGGGACCTCAAAATATTATGTCAAGAGCTTCATCTTCTTTTTCCTGAATCCCTTTGCAAGCTTCCCAAAATGCTTGAAGAACTCAGTCAACTCTGGTGGTATCTGGAGGAAAGGGTTCTTGTAGACCTGAATTGATACTTCTTCAAATCGATCCACCAACTGGGAAGTATGATATTGAATTCTACCAATCATGTCTTCATATTTTCTTCTCCATGCTTCCCTTTCATAGATCACATCCCTTACAACCAATTTCCATCCCTTTACCCATTCTGCGTGACGTTGAGCTTCTCCTCTTTCATTTTCTTGCATTTTGGTCCTGAGCCAATTTTCCCTTTCATTAGCTTCTGTTAATAATTGACGATATCGCGCGGCTTCGCTCCATCCTCGATCGAGTAAAGTTTGATGCGGGCCAAGGATTCTTGTAGAGATCCAACTCTCTCCTTTAGTATCTGTATTGTTTCGACATGAACCCCTACGTCCTACTCAAGCTCTTCTTTCTTCTTTAGAATTCTGACTAGCGTGTTTTCTTGACACTTCACCTTTGCTTGCAACTGTTGGATCACTGCTTCTTTCTCTTTTCTTGCCCTTTTCATGCGACTTGGGGCTTCGTAGGAATCGGCACATTCACTTCTCAAATTCTCGATCTGCAAATTCAGTTTTTGCACCTGGCTTTGGAGCTTGACGATAGTTACTTCTGCAACTTGGTTCTTTTCATCCAAAACCCCCATCTGAGCTTTTAGAATTTCAATTTTTTCCAGCATTTGATCTTCTGTAAGAGGATTGTTTTCAACCTTTGGGTGGGGGTTCCGGTTTTGAAGGACACCCCCTTGTTGCCTCTCTCCATGCTTCATATCTTTTTGTTCGAGCTATGATCCGCCTTCCTAACTCATCACGCCCTTTTATGTGAATATTGTTCCATGCTGACCTTATTGCCATTGTCTGACTCTTGATGCTTTCACATTCTTGATATAGGAAATATGCTCCACCCAGCAGCTCTTTTGGGGGTTCATCTTGTGTCCACCTGAGTTGGCACATTACTAGAGCTGGTGAATATGACACACATCCTCTGGGTCCCATCAATGGGACATTCGAGAAACCTCCACAACTGAATATAACGGAATCCCCATTGTACCATGGGCACATCCATCTAAATGAACGTGAGTCGACCTGATCAAACTCTTGTTTCCATTCATATAGTTTGCGTGAATTTAACGGCATGCGAATGAATCCTTTCAACGGGTCATCCGTTCTATCAATTTTGTTTCCAGCATACAAGTGAGTCATAATCCAAACATATAACATTGGTGCACAGCACCGCAACTTTCCTTGTTGATTCTGATGACAAACTTGTAGTGAGAGAAAAGTCTCAGCTAGGATAGCAGGGACTAAATTCACCCCATATTCCTCAACTCTGTAGAAGACGTCCATGGCTGATCGATCAATCACATCCGGAATAAAGGGAAAAAGCACCAGTCCGTAGATGAGGAGAGCCAACAACCTATTAAAAAGAACCCATCGTTGTTGTTGAGCCAACTCCCTAAGATAACCTTCCAAGAATCGCCTCTTCAAGCCCGTAGTGTTTCCTTTTTCCACTTTATCCAATTGTTCCGGTTTAAGTTCCAACAGACTTGCTATCTTCCCATCTGCCACATATTGTCCATAATACAAATAGACACGTGATTCCTTTTGGATAGGCAGTCTCAGCATGTAAGCATACTCCTCTATGGTGGGAGTTACATCTAGGTCAGGCAATTCAAAACATCTCAAAGTTGAGTTCCAATACTGAGCGAATGCACTTAGAGCGGGGGCATCCACCGGAATACGTAATAGATCTAGTATCCTCCCATACTTGTTGTTAAAGTTCGAACGTGCCTTTTCTGACATTTGTTGACTAATTTCCCATAAGCTCTGAACATCATTGAGTGTCACGTCGATCTTGATGCTCTTCTTGGAACTGCTTGCATTGCTAGTACTCTTTCCGACGCTTGGTCCTTCCATTCTTTGCTATAAGATTAATACTAAGGTCTTCCTGTCAAGAAACACAAATAAAGAAAAAATTAGAAATAAAACACACGAAAAAAAATGCCCTACATGCTTCATGTTGCATGAACCCTAGTAGGGTTGGGAACCCTATGTCGGGTATGCTGTCAATGCACTACCTTCACTATGACACGCCGCTTTTTAGAAGTGCAATAATATTCGAACATGTCATTCGGGCTTGGAGCGACGATGTGTCGCCCCCTTTTCCTTTTTTTTTTTTTTGAAAACTTCATAATAAATATGTATGTGCATGGCAATTTATGTTTATGATGCCAGAAAAAATGGAGAGAGAGAAAAAGTATGCTCCCTTTGTCTTAAATTGGGTAAAACTTAGGGTTGGACAAACCCGAGGTAATGACTCTAAACAGGTTGGCTACTAAGTTTGCTCTATCAGTGAAAATTAGGTAGGGTCTAGACTTCTAAAAGCCATGGTTCCCAGATTGCCCCTATCCCGAAAGATAAGGATCCGATTCATGAATCTAGTCACAAGTAGGGATAAACCCTCTCAATATGACCATCCCATGATATCGGGTACAACCTGAGTGGTGAATCAACAAATGTCAGGGAGGTACGAGACCTCTTCAATGACAATGTCGAGACACCGCCTAATCCTTGAGTTTTGAGCAAGCTCAGGTATAGAGCCAAAAGTGTGTGCAAGTTGTGATGGTGATGTGTGTGATGGGAGCACACAAACCTTCACAAAAACCTACTAAAATAAAACTACCCCAAGCCTGCAAAAGGGGACAAACAACACAAATACAAAAGTTCTCTACCCTAAGGTTGCAAGAATATACAAAAGCTGTTATGGAAGCATTAAAAAGAAAAAAAAAAACAAGGGTAAAACAAATATTTTCAAAGCTGTTTTTTTTTTTTAAAAAAAAAAAAAGAAGAGAAAAAAAAATAAAAAAAAAATAAAAAAAAATAAAATTTGCACAACCAACTATGATAGGCCTGACTCTCAAAGTCGTCCCCAGTGGAGTCGCCAGCTGTCGCGACCGTCCCGTCCGGGAGGCACGAAAAATGGATAAAAACAGAGGAGTCGCCACCAATATTTTATTTGGGAAAAACATTGGGAAAACCATTTATTTTAAGGAAAACTGGTCTAAAAAAGAGAGAGATGAGTTTGGGAGTCGGTTACGAGTAGGGAAGGTATTAGCACCCTACGTCGCCCGTTTAAAAACGGTACCTCAAGTTAATTGTGCAAAAATCATTTTAATAACCTCTTAAATATTTATTTTACCCCAAAAATTATTTACAAGAAAGAATTATTCTTTTATTTTTAATATTTTAAATATTTTATTAATTTTTTACGTTTTTTAAAATTATTGTTTATAAAAACTAAATGAGGTTGAACATGACACATGAGTCCACAGGGCAACCTCAAATCTAAGGGACTGAACATGGCACCGTGTCCATAGAGCATCCCTAAAAATGGAAAAATTTAAATATTTTTGATTAATTATTTTAACATAAAAAGAGACACAAAAAAAAGGAAAATTTAGTTTTGGCCCGACAAGATGATTTATCTTGCTCCTACGTATTCCCGGGTGCGATGGGAAACTCAAAGCCACGTAGTTCTTTAGAAAAGATTTGATTGGTTGGTTGATTTTAATTTTGATAAAAGATTTGATTTTGTTTTGATTTTATTTTTTTAAAAAAGGATTTTATTTCAGAATAAATTCACTCTTGCACAAGGTTCAAGATAGCGGTGCTACACGATAAACCCTTACAATTCATACAACACTTGAGGATGAAAAATCATACATCAACATTGTAGGTCGTTGCGCGAATTCAAGGAAATTTAATTTTTGTAAAGTTGGATAAAAATTTGTTTTATTTTTATAAAAAGGATTATATTACTTGAGGATGTATTTTCTTGATGAGACACGAACACTCAATTCTAAAAAAAAAAGAAACCCATGATCAGAAAAGCCTTGTTGTTTTCATTTTTTTTATCTTTTCAAAACTTAAGTTGAGCCCACTAGTAAGCCCACATGTACCACCTTCAGACCAAAACATTAACCCTAACAAAAACTAACGCATAGATAAAGGAGCAAGGCATGGTTGAACCCAACAATACCAAATATGTTCTGAAATTATCACCAGCTGGGACAGGAGAAGAGAAGCGTGCCTTGCTGAGCTTGGCGGCGGCGAACGGTGGCACCCCTGTGGCGGTCGAGCAGCGGAATGGCGAGCTGGTGGCGGAACGGCGAGCTGGTGGCGGTTCGGACTGAGAAGGATGCGCTCCCAGGGTGGCGCTCATGAGGACGCCGTGAACAGAGGCGGTTCGTGGTGGTCGTGCGACGTCCGCGGCGGAAGACAGTCCAGAAGCGCGGATCTGCACCTCCCAGCGGCGGAGGTCGCGGTGGCTCGCGGATCTGGTGGTGGCGCGGTATTCAGCAGCAAGGGAGGAGGAGAATAGTTGTTGTAAATGAAGAAAGGAAGATGGGTCAGCAAATTACAGAGGAAGAGGAAGGAAGAAGGAAAAAGAAAAAGGAAAGGAAGGGAAGGAAGTGTCTTATGGTGAGAGGAAGAAGGAGGGTGGTGGCTTGGTTGATGATCTCTGGGTTGTGAAAAAAAGTGGTGGAAGAGATGGATGGGTGAGGAAGAGAAAGAATCAGAAGGAAAGAGAGAAAAAGAAAGAAAAAGAAGGGAGGAAGAAGACGCATGAGAGGAGAACAGAAGAAAAAAGCTTTTTTTTTTTGATCTTTTCCTCTTTGGTATCAGAGAGTATTTTTTGCTATCCTCCTCCCCCTTTACCTGTATTTCTGATTTGGTATTTATAGAGAAGTATATGAATTCTGCCTCCTCTTTGGGACCAGATTAATGGAGTCCTCCTCCTTGGGACCAGATTGATGGAGTGTTGCAGTGATTCATCTTCCTCTAGTCCCCTTTCAATTTCCTTTTATGTGTCCATTTTTCTGATCGAGGCACAAACCCTTCCCTAAGCTCTGGAAAATTACCCAAAATGGTGTTTACTTGCTTGAGCCTTGTGCTGTGGTGGAGTGAACTAGTGGAGAAGAAAGATTTCAGAAGCAATTTGATTGATTTTTTTTTATTTTTTATTTTATTTTATTTATTTATGTATTTATTTATTTATTATATTTTTTTTAAAACTTTAATTAAAAGGCATCCGGACAAAATTAGGTATTCACAAGAGGTCACAGCCATGACACATTTTCCAGCATCCCTCTGACTAGGCCTGTGAGCCAACACCCGCTACCACCTAGGTGAGTTGTTCCATTTTTTCTCCTCTCTCCGACTTGATTATTTACATTAGGGACAATGTAAGTTTTTAAGCTTGGGGTAGGGGTATTTCTACATTTTTCATGTTGCATTCATATAGGCATAGTTTTGCATGATCACATGATTCGATTGCCCCTTGCTTAGATTATGTATCCAATTGTGAGAACTTAGTGTCAATTAAATTGAGATAGTGAATTGTTGAACCCAATTTTTTATTCTTGTGATAAGGCTACAAATAAATATTCTTGAGATGATCTTTGATAGTTGATAATTAGCATGTGGTTCCGTAGATTTATGTTTCTCATTGATTTTTGAACTACTAAATGTGAGATTTTGAGCCAAAGGGGTACTCACTAAATCTACCCCATTCTTTGTGATAGAGTGTTATTCCTCTTGGTTTGTATTTCTCTAGAACTTGGCTTGAAACCGTTTTGAAGCTTAAAAATTTTTTAAAACATTTTTTGAAAAGGATTGAGGCAATAGGTATTTTTCCGGCCTTCTGAGCTTTGATTGACTAAATGCTACACCTTAGTTGCCCGATTTTGAGCCTGAAAGAATAAAATACTTTTTTTGGTACCTTGAATTACTTTGATGAATATGCTTGATAGGAGACCTTCTAATGTATTACACAAAGGGTAAAAAGGTAGTTGAAAAAGTATGGGATGAGAAAGTTAGAAAATATTTCTCTTGAGCTGAAAATCCCCTCTTCTCCAAATAAAATAAAAACAAACAAAAAAAATATGGAGAAGGGGATGACAAAAGAAAGTGAGAAATAAAAGGAAAAGAAAGAAAGAAAGAAAGGTGGAAAAATGAATAAAAACCCAAAAAGGTATTTTAGAAGGTGTCATGCTTTGCAATGCTTGATATTGTGTTTAGCCTTTTTGAAATTTCCTTTTCTTGATTTCCCCACCTAACGATTAATCCCATGGCCCCGTTACAACCAAAGTAAAAGACCTCTTGATTCTTAATTGTTTTCATTAATAAAGTGGAGATTTGGTTGATAGTCAAGCTTTTGGTAGAATCCATTCCTTGAGGAAATTGAGCGAATTGTCATATATCCTTGAACATTTGAGTGAGGTGAGAAAGAGTGCCCGAATCAGTGAGAACATGAGTCTAAGAAACCTAAGCTTCTAATTGGACTTGAAATTGATTGTCTCCTGGTGAATTATTTGAAAATGCATGTTACTTGGATTAGTTACTCGGGTTCTTGATTCACTATCCATGCTCTGATTATTTATATCTTCTGGCCTTGGTGATTGCTTGAGGACAAGCAAAGTCTTAAGCTTGGGGTGATTTGATAGTGTGATTTCACATCGTATTTCATGTACATTTTTTCATGCATTTTCATATAGTTTAGGCATATTTAAATTGATTTTTAGTAGTTTCTACCTTGGAACGGGTAAGGCGGTTTCATGGTGTTGTTTTGCAGAAATTAAAGATAAAATGCTCAAGATTAACCATGATGGACCTTGGATGAAGATAGAGCTTGAAAAGTGGAGAAAATGAGCCAAGCAGAGCCCATCACGGCCTGGCCGTGATCACCATCACAGCCACGATTGAGCAATAACTGGGAAGAATGAAGGCAAAAGTCAGAAGCTGTCACGGCCTGGCCGTGATGCTCATCACGGCCGTGATAGACCATTTGGAGAAGGCAGAAGCGATCATGGCCTAGCCGTGATGAGTGTCACGGCCGTGATGATCCAAAATTTGAAAGCGCGCCCACAGCAGAACACGTCACGGCCTCGCCGTGATGGGCATCACGGTCGTGACGCGTACCTAATCTATAGATAGGAGCGCAAAACAGACAGAAAAAGGAGAATCTCTGGGGTTTGAAGAGAGAGCCCTGGACAGAAAAAAAGGGACTTTTACCCTAGGAGCACTTGCAGGCTTGCGGCTGGGGGAAGGATCTAACCCTAAAAAGGGGTTTTTCTCTGCTCTTGGATTGGAAGAAGATTGGAGGATTCTTCATGGAGTTTTCTTAATCCCTTCTCTCTTTCTCTTTTGTAATTTCTATTACCATGAGTAGCTAAATCCCTTTTTGTTGGGATCAGATGTAGCTAATCTGAACCTCATGTATTTGCTTTGATTGATTAATCTATGTTTATGCCTTCGTATTAGTGTTTAATTCCTTTGCTTAATGCTTTTTGTGGTTTGTCCATCCATGAACTGATTTTGAGATTTGATTTGCAATGGGGACGTTCTTATCAATTCTTGATCTAGAATTAATCACCTAGTAAACCTTGCATCTAGGAATGGAGTTTGGTTTATTAGTAATCGTGTAATCCTTACTCTTAATGCAAATTCCTAATTAGGCCATCTAATGAATTAGGGTTTAATTAGTGGATTTAGGCTCTTGTCATCTGAGGAATTAGGGCTTGAGTAATCTAGTGGATTGATTTTAATATTTGAAGCATAAACTGGATTGGTGGTCTTGGTATTGCGTGAGGCTAAGGATTGGTGAAATTTAATCCCAACACCTCTTTTTGCACTCCAAGTGTTTGCTAAAATTCTCCAAAAAGACCAAAAATACTTTACTATTTTTGTTTCTTTATTTTATGTTTTGATTTCTCTTCATGCCATAGTTTAGTCTAGATAGTTGTTTGATTTGTGAATTGGTAATTGGCCACCGATCCTCGTGGGAACGATATCGGTCTCACCACCGTATTACTTGTACGACTAGGTATACTTGCCTAGATTCGTAATCAACAACCACCACCACTGTCACCATCACCAAAAACCAACCAAACTACCAGAGTACCCCAATACTTGGACAGGTCAGCCGAACATCCCTTCACGTCAGCCATCATGGAGGCTCCATTCCCAAAGAACTTCAGAAACCCCTAGGTCGACAAGTATAACGGAATGACTGACCCCACAGAGCACCTCATGGCATTCAAGACCCAAATGCTCACGATCTTGGCATCGGACGCTGTCAGATGTTGAGTTTTCCCTACTACCCTGAAGGGGTCTGCCCTGGCGTGGTACTCGGCACTATCAGAATCATCCATCACGTGCTTCGAAGAGTTACAAACGAGGTTCATTGCTCACTTCGCAACTAGCCGACCATACAAGAAAACTTCGGCCGACTTAGTCAATTTCAGGCAAAAACCAAATGAATCGTTGAAGGACTTCATCGCTCACTTTAATTCCGTAACCGGGCAGATTCGTGACTTGATGTCGGGAGTTGCCTTGCATGCTATGTTGATTGGACTTAGGCCGGGGCCATTCTAGAGTTATCTCACCAAAAAACCACTAAGAGATATCAAGGAGCTCCGGTACAAGGCAGCCGGATTTATTGACGCCGAAGAACTGGAAGAATCAGCCAGGGCTTACACACAGCAAGCTGAAGAAAGGGAGGCCCCAAAGTCCGGGAAGAAGGCAGGCCACGGACGATAAGGTAAAGGACCCGCTAGACGCGATTTGATCCCGAGATATGAGCACTATACTCCTCTGAACACTTATCGAGAAAGGATTTTTCAGGATATATGCAACATCAACTTACTCCGTTGCCCAGCCAACACCGACACTCCCCTCGGAACAGATATGAGCAAATACTGTCGTTTCCATAAAAACAACCCCCACACTACCGAGGAATGTAAAGCACTAAGCGATGCCATCGAAAACCTCATACAAAGGGGGCACCTCGCGACATATGTGAGCATAAACAATGCCGAGAACAATGTACCAGTGATCAACAGGGAAGATAGGAAGAGACGGGGTCGAGAGAGGAGTGTTGAGAGAAGCCTTAGAAGATATCGGGAATACTGGCATCGACGCTCTCCCTCACTAAGAAGAGAAGAGCGACACGACCCACCTCAAGGTGTCATTAACACTATTACCGGGGAATTTGCCGGCGGAGGAACCACTAGCTCAGCAAGGAAGAGACTTACGAGACCTCAAATTGGTCTTGTCGGTCAGTCAGAAACCACAGAGGACTCTACCTCCCATCACTTTCATGGACGATGACTTCCGAGGGATAGCTCCAAACCAAGATGACCCTATGGTAATTAGTGTAGAAGTGGCCAACTTCACGATGAAAAGAACACTAATCGATCAAGGGAGCTTCGCGGATATCTTGTATTGGTCCACCTTCATCAAGCTGGGACTCAATCTAGAATCCTTGAAACCACACCATGGGACACTTGTTGGCTTCTCGGGGGAACACATAGATGTGGGAAGGTTTACGGAGCTCCTGACCACCTTTGACGAGCCCCCTTTGTCTCGGACCATCACTATTAAGTTCTTGGTCATCCAAGCAGAAACCTCATACAAAATCCTAATCAGGAGACCAAGCTTGAACCTCCTAGGGGCCATCGTATCAACTCCTCATTTAACCTTGAAGTTCCTGGCTCCTTCAAGCGATATCGTTTCAGTCATAGAAGATCAACGAGTTGCCCGACAATGTTACTTGGACAGCCTCAAGGTCACTCAGAGGCCACACACTCAGGCCACAACACCAGCACCGAGTTGCTCAATCGGTCTGGTCGAATTGGATCCCATAGAAGACATGAAAGACACCCACCACAACCAACAGAGGAAACAGAGCCTATACAATTAGGGACTCGGGAAGGGGAGTTCACTAAGTTGGGAATCGGGTTACAAGTTGAGGTAAAGAGGAGAATACTGGAAGTATTGAATAAAAATGCCGACTTATTTGCGTGGACAGCCGCGGATATGCCGGGAATTGATCCAGCAATCCTATGTCATAAATTGGCAATATACCCAGACACGAAGCCGGTTGCCCAAAAGAAAAGAAAATTCTGAAGAGAAAAAGGGAGGCAATAATTTCAGAGACCAAGAAGTTGGTTGAGGCCACCTTCATTTGAGAGGTGGAGTATACAACTTGACTTGCGAATGTCGTCCTCGTGAAGAAATCTAGGGGGAAGTGGCACATGTGCACAGACTACACAGATCTCAATAAAGCCTGTCCCAAAGACTCATACCTTCTCCCGACCATTGACCGATTAGTTGATGTCGGGGCACGCCATGCTCAGCCTTCTGGATGCCTACTCGGGATACAATCAGATCCCCATGTACGGGCCTGACCAAGAACATACAACATTTATCATAGAAGGCTCCAATTATTGTTATCGGGTCATGCCTTTCGGTCTAAAGAACGCCGGTGCAATATATCAGAAGATGATGGATAAAGTCTTTGCTAGCCAAATAGGAAGGAACTTGGAAGTTTACATCGATGACATGGTGGTAAAGTCAGCTCGAGATGAAGACCATGATGGGGACTTTGGGGAAATATTTCAACAAGTAAGAAAATACAACATGAGGCTCAACCTTGAGAAATGCAGTTTCAGGGTTGTAGGCGGCAAGTTCCTGGGCTTCATGCTAACTATCCGGGGGAATCGAGGCAAACCCGGACAAATGCCAAGCTTTCTTGGAAATACGCAGCCCTGCCAACATCAAGGATGTACAATGGTTGACTGGGAGAGTCACGGTGTTGCAAAGATTTCTCCCTCGATCGACAGATAAGGCACATCCTTTTTTCAAGGTTTTGAAAAAACCTAGTGATTTCCAATGGACGGATGAGTGCGAGAAGGCTTTTCTCGACTTGAAGGAATTTCTGACTACCCCTCCAGTATTGACAAAGCCCGAACCAGGACAAGAACTTTTCCTTTACCTGTCTGTAAGCCAACAGGCCATAACCACGGTTCTCGTGCAAGAAATTGAAAAGAAGCAACAACCCATATACTACATCAGTCGGATTCTGCAAGGAGCCGAAGTACGATATCAAATGATCGAGAAGTTAGCTCTGGCACTCGTCACGACCGCTAGAAGACTAAGGCCCTATTTTCAAAGTCACCAGATAACTGTCAGGACGAATTACCCGATTCATCAAGTACTCCAGAAGCCCGAGTTGGCAGGTAGAATGATTGCTTGGTCCGTCGAACTATCAAAATTCGGCTTGCATTATGAACCCCGAGGACCCATTAAAGCTTAATGTCTCTCTGATTTTGTTGCCGAATTGTCATCACAAAAGGGAGATACTGAGGAAGAGGAAACATGGAAGCTTTTTGTTGATGGTTCGTCGAATGTGAGTGGAAGTGGAGCCGGCATAATCCTAGAAGGACCAGATGACATCTCGCTTGAACAATCTATTCGACTGGACTTCTCGGCAAGCAACAACCCGGCGGAATATGAAGCGATATTAGCTGGTTTAAATTTAGCCTTAGACCTCGGTGTGAAGAAGTTGAAGGCTTTTAGTGACTCTCAGCTGGTTACCTCCCAGGTCTCCGGAAAATATCAGGGGAAAGATCCGCAACTCGCGCGATACCTCGCCAGAGTCAACAAAATGAGCTCAGAATTTGAGCTATTTTCTCTTAAGCACATAAGACGAGAGGCCAATGTTCGGGTCGATGTATTGGCAAAGCTGGCAAGCACCAAGAAGCCCGGCCACTTACGTACTGTGATCCAAGAGACACTCTACAAGCCGAGCATTGAAGACGAAGAAGTGTTAAATGCCGAAGAGAAACCCCCAAGTTGGAAAGACCCTATTTACCTTTTCCTTTCCGAGAACAAGCTACCTGAAGACGAGGAAGCAGCCAGGAGAATCACCAAACGACTCCAATGTACACAATCCGCAACAAGAAGCTTTACAGAATGGGGCTTTCTAATCCACTTCTCAAATGCCTGGATGAGCAAGAAGCCGAATATGTCTTAGCGGATATCCATGAAGGAATATGTGGAATGCATGACGGTCCTCGGCCATTAGCAGCTAAAGTACTCAGGGCCAGGTTTTACTGGCCGACCCTGAGGTCAGATTGTCAAGAATGGGTTAGGAAGTGTGGGAAATGTCAAGAGTTTGCACAAGTTCCACATACCCCACCCGAGAAGCTGCATAGCATCCTCTCGCCATGGCCTTTTTCGATGTGGGCAATAGACATTCTCGATCCCTTTCCACAAGCCAAAGGGCAAGTCAAATTCCTCATGGTGACGATTGACTACTTCTCAATGTGGATAGAGGTTGAGCCTCTTATCCGGATAACAGCAGGGCATGTGAAAAAATTCATCTGGAAGAACATTATATGTCGACACGGTATACCCCACTCCATCACAACCGACAACGGGACACAGTTCACCGATCAATCAGTCCAAAGTTTTTGCAAGGAGTTGGGAATCATGCAAAAATTTAGCTCTGAAGAGCATCCTCAAACCAACGGGCAAGTCGAAGCTGCAAACAAAGTCATACTCAATGGGTTAAGAAAATGGCTCGGGAATGCTAAGGGCTTGTAGGATGAGGAGTTGCCAAGTGTATTGTGGGCTTATCATGTCACACCCCAATCATCCACCAATGAAACTCCATTCAGGTTAACTTACGGGACTGATGCTATGATCTCGGCCGAAGTGGGGGAGCTTTCTCTTCGAAGGGAGATATTCGACAAAGATCATAATGATGCTGGATTAATCGCAGAATTCGACATGGTTGAGGAGATCAGGGAAACGGCAAGGATAAGAAATGCAGCCGCGAAACAACTGGTCGAGAGGAAGCATAACACCAGAGTTAGACCCCAAGATTTTCATGAAGGAGATTTAGTCCTCGGACTAGAAACATGACCTAAGAAAGATCGATCCGAAGGAAAGCTAGAACCTAATTGGGAGGGACCCTTCAGAGTCACCGAGGATGTTGGAAAATGAGCATACAGGATTCAGACAATGGAGGGAAAAGCACTTCCAAGGACATGGAACGCCTACCACTTGAAATTTTTCTACACTTAGTATGATTTTGATGTAAAAGGGGGGAGAGTACTCTTTTTCCTAACCAGCATTTTTTCCCTAAGGAGGGTTTTTCGCCGGAAGGTTTTAATGAGGCTCGAACCCTGAATCAATAAAAGAGGAATTTCAGTACCTTATTTTGTTATGATTTCCCAACTCGGTCGAAGCTCCACATTTCCCAACTCGGTCGAAGCTACGCGCTTCCCTACTCGGTCGAAGCTCCGCACTTCCCTACTCGGTCAAAGCTCTGTGCTTCCCTACTCGGTCCTCGGTCGAAGTTTCGCGCTTCCCTACTCGGTCGAAGCTCCGTGCTTCCCTACTCAGTCGAAGCTCCGCGCTTCCCTACTCGGTCGAAGCTTCACGGTCCCCTACTAGGTCGAAGCTCCACGCTTCCCAACTCAGTTGAAGCTCCATGATTCCCCACTTGGTCGAAGCTTCGCGCTTCCTAACTCGGTCGAAGCTCTGTGCTTCCCTACTCGGTCGAGCCCCGGCTCCCACACTTGATGAAGCCCCGTGCTTCCCTAAATACAATGGGTTAAATCCGGTCGAGGCCCGCCCTCTATTATAGGCCTAGGTCCGGCCCCAGGATTAGGTTGGGTATCCCATCATTATTATACTCGGCCCGGTTCCAAAGGCTCCATGATAATACAGGATACTTAATTATCCGTCGGCAAAGACGAAGTGCCCTAATTGCATAAATATTTAGCAACATGTCAGAAATATTAGTTGTGATATACGCAATAAGACCTGTCAAAAAAAAAAAGAAGAGATGGGAATATACTCGGATTTTCTATGTAACATCTACTTCGAGTACTGTCAGGAAAAACAAGTACCTCTAAGAATCATGATTCTCGGCCAAAAGAATTTGAAGAGTAAAAATGTGGCAGTAATCAAGAGCCCACCTTACACTGTAGTAAAATACTGTATGCGGTATTATACTTCTTGGTAAGCGAAAGAAAGCAGTAAAAGCAAAATTAAAGAGCAGCCAATTAGCCGAGAATAAACAACGGTATTTGTGGATAAATAAGATAAAAGTTTAAGTTGTAAGTTTAGAATAACAAACGACACTTGCAGGTTCATGGTCGAGCTGATTGATCACAAAAACTTGGCATCATAGCCATAAAACCCGAAAGGTAATTAAAAGGAATACAGACAAAGCAAAGAAAGGGAATAAAATCTAAAAGATTACAACTAGTCCAAGGCATCCCTCGACTCTTCAATCTCGACTCTCTGATTCTTGGCTACCTGTACATCGTCTGGTATCTCGACAAGCTGTCCATCACGAACATGAAGATGTAAGCCATAGGGTGAAAAGTCAAACCCGGGATGAGTGGCACCGATTTGTTCGACCATGGCATCATACCTTCCTGCAGTCGACCAGCTGCATAGGCGGTCCAGTACTCAACCTCTTTGCTCAGCTTGCTAACCTCCTTCTCGAGAGAAGTCTTCCCGATTGAGAGCACCTTGTTTTCTTCTTCAAGCTTGGCAACAGTAGCCCTAGCTAACTTCAAGTCCTCCATCTTTGAGAGAAGATTTGACCTCAACATCTCATTCTCTTTGGCGACCCTTACAAACTCGGCCATCATTGTCTCGGTCTCGGCAACTTTCTTTTCCAGACGGCGGTTCTCCATTTCTAAGCTACTCAGCTTTGATTCTGAGAAGGAGGATTCAAGCACCGAAAAGCTCATAATGCTAGCCAATCAAATACTGAGTGCTTCGGCCACCTTCACCATCTGAGAGCGGGATAACTTCTTGTACATATCAGTGTCAGAGTCATTCTGGAAAGTCTCGCCGGGAGCTTGATCAAGAAGGAACGAAGGATTCCATACTGATTTTGACCCAGAAGGTTGAGGAACTCGACACCCGAGAAGTTTATGAAACAGGCCGTCCAGGAGATTGGGCTCACCCGCCGATGCCTCCATTACCACGTCCACACGCCTTTTTGAAGCAACAGCTCCATCATCCTCAGGATCACCCAAGCCCCTCTTGAGAACCAATCCACTCTCGATCCGCTCAGAACCCTCTGCTAAGTTGATCACGGCATGACCTTTCCCTTTTCGGGCATCAGCCGAAGTGTTCCCGGTCTCCCCGACTTGTTTTCCCACATTTTACAGAAACTTCAACATCCCCTTTCTCGACATCTTAGGAGCCATTTTGTCTGCAAGGAAAAGGAAAAATGATAAGTCAACCAGCTCAAAATACCACAATCGAAAATATCGATAAATAGGCCTCGCTTACTCATATAATTATCTAACTTAGTAGGGTCGTTAGCACGGGCAATGAGTTTTTTGTAGCTCACTTCGGCCAGTTGCTCATGGTACGAAACCTCTAGTTTCTCCCGAGTAGTCAGGCATTGGTACTCATAACCCCGGATCACCCGAGGTTCCGAAGACCAATATAGGGGGGATTTCAGTTTCCCCGAGGAAGATAAGAAAAAGGGGCTAGAACTGTCCTTATGAGTAACTCTGAAAAACTCCGGTTTAAAGCCTTTCAATGACGAGGAATATGACTCAAATATCTCCCGACGAGGGATGGAACTAATCGAGATCCATCCCACGGGCCCCTTATGCCTCACACAGAAGAAGGAGAAAACTTGGAGATAGTCGGAACTATCTCGAAGTACTCACAGAGAATCTCGAACGATTTAACAAAAGACCAACTATTAGGATGAAGTTGGGAAGGGGCTATATTAAGGCAGCGGAGTACCGCACACTCGAAGTCCGAAAAAGGGAACCTAATGGAAGCCCTTGACAACACCCGCTTATGAAAGAAAAAGAAGGGTATGGAATTATTGGTAACCGAGTGACACACCAAGTCATCGGTCGAGCAGGGGAGGCAACAAACCCGACCTAGCTCCTCACAGTCCGCGACCCACTCCTTTAACTCCAGTAATGACTCGGGGGATAGGAAGGATGACCTAATGCTCATGACCTCCACATCTACCCAACTATACCCACCATCAATAGCGGGGGATTCCTCACCTACTCCGCTATCCGAACCACGAAGCGGAGCACCGCCCTCGCTGGAGCCAGCACTTCCCGCATGAGTGGCGGCAATTAACAACGAAATAGAAGCATACATGGAAAGCAAAAGATGGGAAAGCCAAAACCCAAAGACGAAGACAACACAAGAAAAATCCCAAAATAAAATAAAAAGAAGAGGGGATTAAGATCAAGAAAGAAAGGACAAGAACATACCTTGCGAAAACGATGGTGACAGGAAAAAAGAGGGGAAGCGGCACAGTAGGGAGGATAGGGGAGAGGGGTAATAACTGTTGATCTAAAAATGAGGAAAGTCCATCTAACAGTTGAAAAATGGTGCATTAAGTGGCCTTGGGAAGCCGCAACGCGTGGAGAACGGTGCACATCAGATGAAGAGATGCAACGATTGAAAGTTGTCCCATCGCATTATCTCGGGCAACGAAAGGAAATCAAGGAAACCTGCTAAGACAACCCGGGTCGAGAATGGGCTAGTCGACTATGGCCTGTTATCAGAGCTCGGGCTGGCCAATTAGGGGTGACGTGATAGGGAAACTCATTACCATTACTTGGTCTTACCTAGGCGTTCATGCACGATCATTGACAAACTGCCAACTCCGCCACTTAGCCAATGTCGAGGATGTTGGGGATCGATCTAACCCGAAATGACAACCGAATCGTATGAAAAAGTATTCCTTTTTCATTACGCAGTCTAAATCGAGGACTGTACAATTCTCGAGGATGCTAGCTCGGCAAAACGATGGGTTTAGAAGACGAAACCACAAAAAACAAAATGAAAAAATAACTTGGACGAAATATCAAATACACTCGACTGATTATACCCTTTTCACTATTTACAGCTCAAGACTGGTGGGGCTTCTGTTCCTGCCAGGAGCAGGACCCGACCTATGACACACGGGTGAGGGTCCAAGACAATGGGAGCGTTACCCTGCCTACACATCGGATCAAAGTCGGCCTAGCCGAGGAGAGGGAAAGACCGAGTTCTTCGACCTATCACAGGGATAGCCCAGTCCGATATGAAGAGAGCTTCTCGGTTTCACCGACCTGGTGATATAACTCAGGATTTATCCATAGTTGGTCGACTTCTCGGACTACGACGGTAGTGATCGGCTTTACCGAGTATATACAGATCGAGATAGAGATATAAACCTAGGTGGTACCATTAACTCGGTTCGACTGACCCATATCACTACAATCGGGATCAAATGAGTTCTCAGTACACAGAAGACAATCGATTCTCTCTTATCCTACCGAGTAGTGTAATCGTCTCATTATACTCGGATGTTCTTGAACATTCTCAAGGACACATGTCCCTAACGTTATCTGGCTACTGTACGATCGTCCTTTTGAGGACACGCGTCGCAAAAACACTGGAGGCCCAAGAGACGACATTCGCATCCGCAATACCCGCTAACGGCCATGGGGGACCATATGACGTACATAAAATGGCCTTTGCTTGGCACATATAAAGGAGGGGCCATCCATGCAGGATGGGGAGGACCTTTCGCAGAAAAAACCCTACACGCATTACCCTGAGACCTTGACAAAAACTAGGCATCCTAGGAAACCTTAAAACCTGTTCCGCCGCAGGAATAATATGTTTTTTTAATATATTTTAAAGATATTAAATATACTATTTTTTATTTAATGCTTTCTTTATTTAGTTCCAAGAGAGGAGGATACTTTAGGAAAATACAAAAGCTGGTTGATTCAGAGAAAGAATGAAGCATAATTGGTGGCTCCAATTCCTGCCCAAAAACTATCAATAGGCTAAAGGGATTGAACTTTACCGGATAATGCAAAGCTGCTCAAGAAGCTTCTAACCATCGGTATAAAGGTCACACTTTCTTGTTTTTTTTTTCCTTTTTAATCTCAACAGCGATGCAGAAAGCCAGATCCCAGATATATTATTATTAATCCCTGTCAATTTATTTTATTTATATCCAAAACTGCTCCCTTGACCAACATTTGGAAGCTTTGTTTAACAAGAGGAATGCCCCATGTTGCCAGCATTTGATCCCATGATGTTTCTATATTGCAAACCATTACTCAGAAAATAGGCAAACACACATGAGATCAGTAAGGATCCCCGAATGACATCCCCACTTCTTAGAAAACCACGAAGGTATGTTGCCTAGCTAGGAAATTATTGGATGCAAGCTTTGTATCTTAATGACGAAATTTTAACACGTGTAAAAGTGTATTAGAATATTATAAAACATACATATCTTTATGGTGAATGATATGGTGCACCACCCATCAAAGTGTTGCACCACCCAAGTGGCAAAATCTGGACCATCCAGATTGCCACTTGGGTTTTAGACTTTTCAACCCTCATTAAAGAGCAGCTGCTACTATGAAGTAGTCCACCGATGGGGCCTGAAAATTACTTGCGATTTTTAGGGGATTTCCAGGCAAGCCAAGTTGACTTATTTGCCCAGAGGGACCTGTTATAAAAATAAAACATTTACAAAGAGGGGCCTTGAAAGGTGCGAGGAAGTGGATGATGGTGGAGTAAGTGTAGAAGGTGTGGTGGCAGACGGAATTGGAAGAAGTGGAATGCAATGTGGGATTTTTTCATCAGTTGAAGTATGATTTGGGAGAATAGAGTGGGATCTACACTTGAAACGCCGATGGGTCAGAATGGAAACGAAAGCTTACGGCGAATGTGTTGAGTGATTTATCCCTCATTCGCAAATTATTTTCAAAATTGAGTTGGGGCTTCCTTTAATCGCTATTATATGGCTATCATACTGATATATTAAAGCCATTCATTGTCTGAATTGATAGATTCGTCCGGGTTGTGTTCGTGGGTCGAAAGACCCGTTTTCTCTGTAACCGGGTGAGGAAAAAGGAATTTTCTGTGGATGTTGCTTCACTCTTTAACTTTAAAGAAAAACAACTGTCACTAATTGACAAGACTTCGATTCATGGCTTGACGGTTGGGGGCGCTTAACTACGTCTAGGATGACATGGATTCGAACCCTTGCATTTACTTTTTCGTATTTTTATTGTCTTCTATTAAAAAGAAAAATCATAACAAAAGAATTGAAGTTACGCTAGCCTAGACTCGAAGACGTGACATGTGACACATAAAAACTTACAACTAAGCTACCGACCACTAGGCTGCTGACCGAGCAAACAATGGTTTTTGACATTTTTTTTCTATTTGAAGTTTAAAAAGAAAGCAACACTCCTCTATCAACCCCTACCTCCAGCCGGGTCTGCAAGATCCATCTTACAGTAAATCGGGGTTAAACATAAGACCCGTTTGCATGTAGCTTTTTGACACTCGTGTACCCTATTGTAGCCATGGTTTAAGGGAGAATCTTTTTTGTCTCACACATGAAGATGGTGACCCATCCAGAAGGAAGAAATGAAGGAAGGATGGAACCAAAAATTACAAAATCTTTGAATCCCGAGGAAGACGAAGACGGGTCCGTCGCTAGTGTCAATCGCATCCAGATCCTCACTAACAGGTTCAACACGCGTAGAACTGCCATGACGAACTCTCTCGTCAGAATCCGCACCGTGGAGAGATGAAATCACTGGAATTCGATGTCTAGTTAAGGCACCGCTAGATCTGGATTCCAGAGCTTAAGACGGCGGCGGCGGCAGTCCTCCGGTCAGTGGTGGCAGATGGGTGAAAGGTAGGGATGAGGTGGGGTGGAAGAGAAGGATAGGAATGTTACTTAAAAATAAAAAAGAAATATTAAAAATAATTATTTTACCTATGATACCAAGTCATTTGGATTAAAAAATGTTGTACACCCATAAACCATCTATCTTGATGCATCATTCTAACATTGGCTTTTATAGAGCTTTGAAAAGTCAAAATCCCAAGTGGCAATCTGGATGATCTAGATTTTGCCACTTGGGTGGTGCACCTAAGACAACACGTATCTTTATTAGCATGCACTCATTGACACACTCATAACACACAATAGAAGTGAGTGAGAGTGGAATGTGAGACAGTGAGAACAAACCCTAGAACATGGCGCCCACCATCATGAACTGCCTGAGAAACCAGTCCCATCAAACCCACGTTACCACCTCCATACACCAAATCAATCCTTCTCTCCACCTTCAAAACACATCGAAAAAGCAAACATTCATTATGAAAACACAATTAAGGATTGGACTATGGTGTACCACCCACATTTTACAACACCCACTACACCACCCATGTGGCAAATTTTGGGCCAATCAAATTGCCACACCGGTTGGTCAAAATTTCAAACTTTCTAGTTGTATTATACTGTAGTCAAACTATATGAATACAGTATATTGTAGTATAATATATGTGTTTTTTATATTTGCAAATTTAACTCATATTAAAAAATTATTTTTTGATTAAAAAAACTGATTATATTGCAAAATGTTATTGACAACGAACATTATTTTAATTCATATTAAAATTTTATTTTGCAATATAATAAGTTTTTTTAATAAAAAAATATTATTTTATTATGGGTTAAATTTGCGAATACAAAGAGTACATATACTGTACTACAATATATTGTATTCATATATTTGACTACAGTAGAAATACAACTAGAAAGTTTGAAATTTTGATCAAACCCATGTGACAATTTGATTGGTCCAAAATTTACCACATATGGGTAGTGTAGTGGATGATGCAAAATATGGGTGATGCATCTTAGCCCAACCCACAATTAAACATACCAAACCAACTGTTCGGACACACCTAAAATAATAAAATTTAAAATAAACCAAATGGGTAAGAAGTGAAAAATAAATAAATATTTTTAAAAAAAGGGATAGTACAATGAGAGAATGACGACCATGCTTGGGCGCCAAACCCCCAGCCCAGCCATATGGAAAAATCATATGAAGGTTCGGTCATGGAAGCTTGTGGGGAATGCCAAAGGCTAAGAACACGCTTCATAGAGTAAAAATACCTAGGAAGCACGTTTGGTTCCTAGAAAAAAGTAGAATCTAAATGTGTTTTTGTGTATTTTTTTTAAGATAGAAATTGTTTTGTTATAAAAAATAGTATAGTACATATAGGAGAAAACAAAGATCATGCAAGAAGGCTGCTCAACTGACAGGCAGATTACAGCTAGCAATCTCCCTCTCTCACTCCGTGTGTGTCTCTCATGCCAATCTTAAACCCTAAACCATTCCTCAACAATCATAAGCCCGAGTTGCATAAATCATGTTTTAGTTTCATTTTATTTAACAAAAAAGAAACAACCACAATATATAACTCAAGTGACCCATCAGCTACCATAGAATATCCCCAAAATTTATAGGGGAAAGAGTTTGATATATGAGAAGTAGAACAAAGGAGGTTTCAGGAAGAAATTAATGTGGCCGATATATGGAACAAAAATGTACAAGGAGGAAAAGATCAAAAAGTTCATTGAATCTAATTAATGTTAAGATGGCACACAAACAAGAAGGAAAAGCACATATGCCACTGATTCAAGCATTAATTGCTCTTCTAGATTTGAATTTGGTTTTTGCAAAAAGAGATTTAAAAATAAAGGGACAAGAAAAGAAAGCCGAATTTGATAATAAAAGGAGTAAAAACTTAAACGAGTCTTTCACTTTAAAATTCAATTCCTCTTGGGAAGAAAGTGTTGAGAAAGTTAGGTAATTTCAGTTAGGTTGGTTGTTAGTGAGTGATAGAAGTGGTTATAGAAGTGTAACAGAATTGTGTAGAAGGGTTTAGCCAATGTGGGGCAAACCAAGTGTGGATAAATACCCTCTTTGTGAATGAATAATAATATACATTCAGTGAAAAAATTCCTTGAGCTCTCTTCTTCCCTTTCTTCTTGATATTCATTGTGTTTGAGTGCATTAAGTGTGAAAGTGTGTATGCCATATCTCCAACAGATTGGTATATCAGAGCTTGAAAATCCTGGAGACTGATTTGTGTGTGTCACTGCTGTGAAGTGATTGTGCCTCCTTTCGTGCGCTTCAATGGCTACATCAAATGGCCATTTTCCTGCGAATTTGCCAGTTCTCAATGGCAAAGATTATGACAAATGGTGTACCCAAATTAGAGCCATCTGCGGATTCCAAGAAGTATGGGAGGTCATGACTGTAGGCTTCAAAGAACCTGGCAAGAACGCAACTGCTGAAAAAAGGGCTGAGTTCAAAGAAATGAAGAAGAAAGACTACAAAGCACAGTTTATTCTTCATCAATGTGTAGACCCTCCTCACTTTGAGAAGATAGCCTTAGCCGCTCTTCGCAAAAGAGGCCCGGGACATTCTTGCAAAGGCCTGTCTTTAGTCTTGAAAAAGACAAAGAAGGTCAAGCTACAAACCATGAAGAGAGACGAGATGAGTGATGGAGATGGAAGGCAATGAAGGTGTAGTTGCTTTCTTTAATGAGAATGACTACTCGACAAATCAAATGAAGAAGCGTGGAGAAACCTTCTCAAATCAGCAAATAGTGGAAAAGATATTGAGATCCTTGCCTCCTAAGTTTGATCACATAGTGGTCTCAATAGAAGCATCTAAAGATCTTGAAGCATTAAAGATTGAAGAACTACAGGCGTGTCTTGAGGCTCAAGAACAAAGGTCTCTTGAAAGAATTACAAGAAATGGTGAAAAGACATCTGAACAAGCTTTACAGGTTCAATGTCAAGCAAAGGAGTCAAAGGAGTATGGACGTGGCAAAAGAGGAAAAGGAAGATGGAAGGGGAACAAAGAAAGAAATCGCCATAATCAGAATCAAAACAAAGGTTCTGATGATCAAAGAAACAGTGACTTTAACAACAAAAGAGGAGGCTATGGAGGTAATCGTGGCAGAGGTGGCAAGAAGAGGCAAGAAATGTTTGACAAGAGCAATATCCAGTGCTATAAGTGCCAGAAGTGGGGTCATTTCGCAGATGAATGCTATACCAAGCAGAACAGAAATGAAGAGGCTCAACTTGTACAAGAAGATGATTCAGATGCAGAACAAGTGCTTCTTATGGTGACAACTCAAGAGGGTGAATGCAGTGCAGATTCCTGGTACTTAGATACAGGATGTTCCACACACATGACAGGCCACAAAGGTTGGTTTGTTGATCTAGATGAAACAGTGAAGAGCATGGTAAAGTTTGCTGATGATAGAACCCTGAAAACAAAAGGTTCTGGCAGAGTGCTAATCAAAAGAAAGGATGGCAAAAGGTCATTCATTTCTGAAGTACTGTATGTGCCAGGTATGAAACATAATTTGCTAAGTCTTGGACAACTATTAGAAAAGGGATATGTGATGAACATGGAGAATGGCATGCTTAAAATGTTTGACAACAAAGGAAGTCTGATTCTGAAGTGTCCCTTGTCCAAGAATAGAACTTTTCAGGTTGGAATTGAGATCATGGATCACAAATGTCTAGCTGCTGCAACATGTAGAGATGAGTGGCTATGGCACTACAGATATGGACATTTGAACTTCAAAGATCTGAGTCTTTTGTCCAGGCACAACATGGTTCATGGCCTTCCACAGATCATTATACCACAAGAAGTGTGTGAGGAATGCTTGGAGTGCAAGCAATCCAGGAAGCCATTCAAGAAACAAATCCCAATTCGAGCCAGTAACAAGCTTGAGGTAATATGCTCAGACGTGTGTGGACCTATCCAAACTGAAACCATTGGAGGTAACAAATACTTTGTATCCTTCATAGATGACTTTACTAGAAAGGTTTGGATTTATCTGATTAAAAGAAAGAGTGATGTGTTAGAAACCGTTAAAAGGTTCAAAACATTTGTGGAAAAACAAAGTGGTTTGTGCATAAAGGTGTTGAGAACAGATGGTGGAGGGGAGTATGTTTCTGAAGAATTCCAGAATCTGTGTGATGAGACAGGAATTGTGCATGAATGCACACCACCCTACACTCCACAACACAATGGAACTGCAGAGAGGAAGAATAGGACCATCCTGAACATGATCAGAAGCATGCTGAAATCCAAGAATCTTCCCAAGTTTCTGTGGGGAGAAGCAGCATCCATAGCAACCTACATCTTGAATAGAAGTCCATCCAAGAGACTTCAAGGAGTGACTCCAGAGGAAGCTTGGTCAGGCTGCAGGCCAACAGTAACACATTTTAAGGTGTTTGGAGCAGTATGCTACAGGCACATACCAGACCAGCTGAGAAGAAAGTTGGATGATAAAGGGGAGCTAATGGTATTCTTGGGATATCACCCTACTGGTGGCTACAGATTGTTCAACCCCAAGAGTAAGCAATTTGTAGTTAGCAGGGATGTGGTGTTTGATGAGCTGAAAAGCTGGGACTGGAATGCTGAGAATGGCAATGAAGGATCAAACAGGATGATGTTGGATTTAGCTAATTCAGAAACTCAGAAGGAGACAGAAGTTGATGCTTCAGAGTTAAGGAGATCACAAAGAAGCAGACAGCTCCCTCAGAGACTACTTGATTATGAAGTAGTCACAGGTTCTGCAGTAAATACATATGGTGACTTTGTGCACCTTGCTATGTTTTCTGAGACTGAAGAGGTCAGTTTCGAGGAAGCAATGCAGAATCCAAACTGGATTGGAGCAATGAAGGAGGAGCTCAGTGCAATTGAAAAGAACCAGACATGGAGGCTTGTCTCTCTACCAAGCAAGAAGAGGTCAATAGCAGTGAAGTGGGTCTTCAAGTTAAAGAAGAGCCCTGATAATGAGATAATCAAGCATAAAGTCAGGCTTATTGCCAAAGGCTTCCTGCAGAGACATGGTATAGATTACAGTGATGTTTTTGCACAAGTTGCAAGAATTGAAACAATCAGATTGGTGGTAGCTCTTGCAAGTCTGAGAAACTGGTCAATGTATTAGTTGGATGTGAAATCGGCTTTCCTAAATGGGCCACTTGATGAGGAAGTCTACATAGATCAGCCCCCTGGCTTTGTAATAATAGGCCAAGAAACAAAAGTGTATAAATTAGAGAAGGCCTTGTATGGCTTGAAGCAAGCCCCAAGGGCCTGGAACAAGAGGATATATGCTTTTCTGAGTACATTAGGACTTGTGAAATGTACTTCAGAATATGGAGTTTATGTGAAGTGTAATGCTGCCACTGATATAATGATTGTATGCCTCTATGTGGATGACTTGCTTGTAACAGGAAGCAGTGAAGAGGATATTGCTGAGTTCAAGGGAAGGATGATGATGGAGTTTGAAATGACTGCTCTTGGTCAGCTATACTATTTTCTTGGACTTGAATTCAGCAAGACAGAAGAAGAAGTTGTGAGGCACCAATCCAAGTATGCTGCTGATCTGCTTAAAAGGTTCAAGCTGACTAACTGCAATCCAGCTGCAACACCAGCCGAAACTGGTTTGGCACTGAAGACTGAAAGTGAGGAGAAGGCTGTTGATGCAACCTTTACGTAAGTCTGGTTGGATCACTTAGGTACTTGTGTAATACAAGACCCGACCTTGTGTATAGTGTGGGAGGTCGGTCAGCAGGTTCATGGAGAAACCAAAATCATGTCATCTGCTGGCTGCAAAAAGGATACTTAGATATGTGAAAGGAACATTGAAGTTTGGAATTCTGTTTCCAAACAGAATTAGTGAAACTAACACCAAATTGTTTGGCTATACTGATGCAGATTGGTGTGGCGACAAGAATGATAGGAAGAGCACTGCTGGATACATCTTTATGTATGGTGCTGCACCAGTCTCATGGAGCTCAAAGAAGGAACCTGTGGTGGCACTTTCATCATGTGAGGCAGAGTATATTGCAGCTTCAATGAGTGTTTGCCAAGCACTGTGGCTTGACACCCTGCTGCAAGAACTGAAGGTGAAAGACAATGAAGCTGTGAAACTGTTGGTTGACAATAAGTCAGCTATAAACCTAGCCAAACATCCAGTTGCACACGGAAGAAGTAAACATATAGAAACCAGGTTCCATTTCATTCGAGATCAAGTAAGCAAAGGGAGGCTGCAGCTGGAACATTGCAACACAGAAGTGCAAGTTGCAGACATAATGACCAAGCCATTGAAGGGTGACAGATTTAAAGTGCTAAGAGAAATGCTAAGCATTGTTTCAGTTTCTGATTTGACTTAACACAAGCATGATGTGCTGCAAATGAAGGGTGAAGCCTAGGGTGCCAACATAGTTGGGATGTTAGGCTTCATAGTGATGCAAATCTGCATATCATGCTTTAGGAAACTGAAATTAGGGAAGTGTGTTGAGAAAGTTAGGTAATTTCAGTTAGGTTGGTTGTTAGTGAGTGATAGAAGTGGTTATAGAAGTGTAACAGAATTGTGTAGAAGGGTTTAGCCAATGTGGGGCAAACCAAGTGTGTATAAATACCCTCTTTGTGAATGAATAATAATATACATTCAGTGAAAAAATTCCTTGAGCTCTCTTCTTCCCTTTCTTCTTGATATTCATTGTGTTTGAGTATATTAAGTGTGAAAGTGTGTATGCCATATCTCCAACAGAAAGCTCTCCTCGTGTATATATGATGTAGCAGGAAATTGTAATAAAACAAATATCTATATCTATATGTGTGTGTGGAAAAAAACAAAACAACACTATATATACATTATTACCAGTTCCCTGCCAAGGTCTACAGCAGCTTCTTGGTAGGTAGCTTTCTTGCCTGAACTGCTCCCACAGAAGACGCAAATCCGATTGAACCTAGATTTAGCCTCTTCCATATATTCGTCAGTGATGCAATGTTGTGTAAGGCCTTGGCCGTACAACCAGAGAGGGAATGAATAGGGATGGCAATTTTATCCGTACCCGCGGATAAAATCCGCAACGGGTACGGGGCGGGTAGTTAAACGGGTACCCGCGGGTAAAATAAACGGGTAATTCCAATACCCGTCTATAAACGGGGCGGGGGCGGGTATCACACTATCCGTGCCCGCGGATACCCGTACCCGTTACTTAATTACTATAATACCCTTTATTATATATATCTACTCTCAAAGTCCTTATATCATTTCATAGATAATTTTCATCTATTATGTTGTTTCATGGATATTTTAAGTGTGATGTATTAATTTGTAGGTGTTATTTTATTCAAATATCGAAAGAAATTAATGTGGTGATTTGTTTAAGTTTTGTGTATTTTTTATAATTTAAAAAAAGATTTGTTTTTCATAACTATCCATGGATATCCGCGGATACCCGTGAAAACCCGCGAATCCGTTAAAAACCCGTTAAGCGGGTATCTGTGCGGGTACGGGACGGGTATGGATAGATTTTTTATCCAACGGGGCGGGTAGCAGGTAACCAGTATCCGTGCCCACCCCGCCCCGTTGACATCCCTAGGAATGAAGGAGAGAGGGTTGAGAATGAGAAATAGGTGGCTATCCCCAAACCAACATCTCAACTCTTTTGGCCAATCATATATTTAAGAATTAAGAAATGAATCCTGTTTGGTGCTTAATTATTATTTATTAAGATTAAGATTAAGATTAAGATAAATTGCAACAACAGTAAATTATACTTGAATATAGAGGAATTAAAAGAGTAAATTATACTTGAATCACTGGTGTAGGAAGTGATTTTTATATCAGCCAAAATTGATTTTTGACGTCTGAAAATTCCTTACGTTATTGGAGAAGTCGTTAAAAGTGCAACTTTTTACGTCAGTTGTACTAAACAACTGACGTTAAATGCTTCGTTTTTTTTTTAAAATTTCTGTTACAATATATCCCTTCCCCCAGTTATCCCTGCATTCACTAAACAGTCTAGTCCAATAAACAGTCTAGTAACAATCCAATATTTCACTTAAATTTCATTAATAAAATAAAAGTATATATATACAAAGGAACAAATGGGGGATAAAAAAAATACTAATTACTACACACCTACATATAATTTTCTATACTAATTACTAACTACACATCTTCTATATACTCCCGAGGTATACTTGCGGGCTGTAACACCCTAGTTTTTACACCTATGATTAATTATTTTATTTGGATGTTTATGTTTATTATGTTAGGTGGTTTAGTCTGAGTAATTAAATTACTCCCTTCAAATTATTTTATTAGGTGCGTTAGCACTGACTTATTTCAGTGAATGCACTTTTAATAGACAATAATTTATGTTATTGTCACTATTATACCAGTACAGAAAAATATTTTAAATAATATGATTAAGAGAAAAATATTTTCATATTCCTATTCAATTTAATTTTAGAGTTAAAAATATTTTGGTTTGACATTTATCGGAGATTAAATTTTGGATTGAGTATTTTCTTAGTGGATCAGTTCAATTATTAATCTTTACTCTAATTTGAATTTCGAAATCATATCTTTATCAATCTTTATTTTTAGATTCTAAAAAGTAAAAACATGTTTATTTTAGGACTAATATTTATCACTCATTTTGTACCTATCACTAATTAACTACTTTAAAAACGAAAATTCCTCACTTTTCTCTCTCTCATTCTCGACGCCATCTCTCTCTTTTTCTTCTCCTTCTCTGCAACTTTTTCTTCTTTCTTTCTTCCTTTTCTTTTCTTCTTCTTCCTCCCATCTCAACATCATCTTCATCACCCACCTTCCTTCCTTCTTCTCCGTCGCGCGACCACCCCTGAGGCCGCCGTTCGGCCACCGCACGGCGAGAGCAGATGACCCGTTCCTCGTCACGGCTGCTGCTGTCTTGCGTCAGAACCGCCACCCACCGCCGTTCCCAGCCGCGGTAAGCTCCCTTAACCGCCGTTCGTGGTGGTTCTACCACCCTTAAGTGTTGAATCTCCTTCTTTTATGTTTTCTCTCATCTCTTTTGTCCATGGTTGTTGTAGAACCTTGATCCACCGCCGTCCTCCGCCATGGCCGCCGTTTGCCGCCGCAAGGAGCACCACAGCACCACCTTCAAGTTGTTTTCAAGCTTGGGTGAGTCAAAACCCTCTCTAAGTGTCTCAGATTCAAAACTCCCAAAATCTGATTTGAAACCCTAACCCTAACCCTTTAATTTCAGATTTTAATTTTGAAATTTAAGGTTGTTTTATGAGATTGAGACTGTGAGTTTGTGTTTCCCTAAACCAATTTCATTATTCTGAGTTTTCCCTAAATTTTAATAAGGAGCCCTAAACCCCCAATTTAATTTTATTTAAATTTGGGTATGTTTTTGTAAAATTAGTTATGATGTAGTGTAATTAGGACTCTTAATGGATGATTTCCAAAGTTCTTTTTCAAGATCTTTTAATCAAAACAAAGTTTCCTAAAAAGGTATTAGGAAGCGTGAGCTTCAAACGTGATTTTCTTTAAAAATAACCTTGTTTGGTAATTAGATTAAGTGTTTAGATCAAGTTAGAATGTGTGTTTGATCATGTGTAATTGATTTCTTGATTTTTGGGGTTGTTGCGCGTTGTTGGATTTACTCTCTGAGACGTTTGGACATGGCTATGCTTGCTTGATGGAGTAGATATGAGCTAACGTGGGCACTAGGGACGAGGATCCTTCACTTGTCTTCAAAGGTAAGGGGAGACCGCCTGAGGGATTTTCTTGAATCGCTGCGTGCTATTTTGTGTGTCGTATTTGAGTTTATCTGTTGTGATGTGTGGTGTCAAATTAAATTGTTATATGACCGTTATATGGTTTTTCTTGTTTTATGTGAAAGCATGATTATCTTGTGATGTATGGATTATTTGTTGGCTGATTGATTGAATGAGAAGCCCGACATTGGTCGATGCTCAATTAAATTAAAGATAAAAGCGTTGAAAAAGCTTGATGAGAAATTCAAAGGACTTGATTTATGGAAGAAAAATATTGAAAGTATTTATATTTGATGATGTTTTGGAGAAAAGAGTGATTTCTAAATAAATAGTGAGGATGACATCTTGAAAATATTTCGATTCGTTGTCTTTTCCAAACAAATTCAATAATAAGACGAAAAGTGATTCTAAGAAATGTAAATGTCAAGGATATTTTAACAATGATTATGAAGAACTTTTGTAAAAGAGAAAATCATTTGATTTACAAATGACTTTATTTCCAACGAAAAATACTCTAGAAAAATATTTGACAATGAAAACTATGAGGGACGATTTTATTATTTCAAATAGAAATGAGTTGGAAATGATTTTACGAGGATTTGAAGTTGTTATGGAAAAAGGAGTTTTCAAAAGAAAACGGATTTGAGAAAAAATGAATTTCTCTATGATTTGATGGTTTTATAAATGAATTTCAAACATAAAGGATTTACGTAAATGCGTTTTACACAATGGTGTTATTTCCATCAACTTGGATAAGTTGAGGAAACTTTGGTTTTGTTTTGTATTTCACGAGCGAAAATGGTTTAAACGAACCTAGCAACCGAGACGCGTCGGATCTAGTGTTCTATGATATGGGCCTGGGGTCAGAAAGGTGAAGTTATGGACCGGATGTACAATAAGTGGTTTATTGGTTTTGTGCACTAAAATCTACGTATCTATGACTGGTGCATCGGTCTAGATTTCGTGATTTGCACACTTTTGACTTGGAGTCAATTATATTTGAAAGAGGTATTAAACTTGAAAGTTTAAAATGATGATTTGGTCGTCGCTGCTTTTTAGCTTCAACATATAAAGATCGAACACAAAGAAAACAACGTGAACAAAATGTTTTACATGCATTACAGGCGACGTGCCTTTGCATAGGACTTGAATGCTTGATGGCAAGTATTCATGCGGTTTTGCGTCATCGTGCCTTGATGGATATACGACCACGTAGACCATGTGCTATATGTAGTCACCACTTTGCCTTGAGTTGGACCGTGGAATGGTCAATAGAACTTTGCAATATCGGGCATTGATTACGCCTTAATTGGCAACTAGAGCCCGTCGATCACTCATTTATTTGTTGGTTGGAGCTCCGGAGATTAGGTTTCAAAGTTAGTTGTGGAATATTGAAGTGTCATGGTTTTTAAACGGCACGACCATTGTCGGGTATGAAACCCTTTGATAAATATATTGTTTATCTTTGAATATTCATGTTAAATGGTAATTGAGAGTCGTGCATGTGGTTATCGTATTTAAATCCATATATTGGAATCTCACCCTTACAGACATATCAGGTTTTCTTCTGGTTCGATATTGTACCCTGGGTGCTTTAGTATGGATGGTGCAGAGGAGTCTTCCTAAGTCACTTAGATCTAGTTGCTTGATGAAGTACTTGATTGTGGAAGAATCACGTGAGTTTTCTCAGGAATAACTTTTAGATTGACCAGCTTAGGGTTGAGACTTAGATTATTTTGATAGTATGTATGAGTTTGGCTCAGAGAGCCTTTATTTTAGAAAAAAAAAAAAGGAATGTTTATGGCTCGGAGAGCCTATCTTTTGAATGAAAATCTAAGTTATTTCTTTTGGTCTTGTAAAGCTTATGGCTATAACTATTATTTTTATGTATTGATGCCTGGTTGAATTCGGTGTAATTGGAATTCTGGAGTGAAAATGTAAATATTTTAACAGGTGTTATTTTACTCTGGGATGTCCGAAGTACAGAGGAGACTCTGTCGAAATTTTTGTAAAACTACTATCTTGTACTTAAGTATATCCTTTAAATTAAATAGGCTTGCCAAACTATGATAGTAAGTCTGTGTGCCGATCAAGGCTTAGGTGTGGAGTCGTGACAAAATTTTTATACCCAATTTCAGACACTTATGTACTTATATAAATTATTTTCCGAAAGCACCAGCAAATTATCTTTTAATTTTATTTTCGCACGTGTTTACAAAGTAATGCCCAAGGGGGGGTGTTACAAGGTGGTATCAGAGCTGGTCGAGTCTTTCGGGATCTTTGGGGAATAGGTCCGTTAGGTTTTTGTTGTGTGATCTCTGGTTGGACCTTACTTAAATTGTTTCTTTGTTGAAACAATGTGTGTTGACATACAAATATGTATGTTTTGGTGAGTTCTAATTGGGTGGAGACCTGGTGAGAACTCATGCTTAGTGAATGGTACTTGCGTTCATGTTGACACATTCGTTCATCCTTTTGGGGATTGTGTCATACATTTGACTGAGGTACCTTTCGTGGAAGATTTTCCGGGAGTATTCCCTGAGAATGTTCCAGGTTTGTCCTTGTGAAGGATATTGAGTTTTGGATTGATCTAGTTCCTAGATCAAGTCGGATCTTTATCACTTTAGGTAGGATATTGCCTACAAAGTTAGTCAAGTTAGATGACTTGTCTTAACGGGAGGATTTGTTGTCAACATAATTTTGGGACTAAGTGTGCCTTGCGAGGAGCATCGATGTTGTTCATCAGAATGAAGCACATTATTTTGTGGAAGTGATCGCAAACGGTGATTGAAATCCATAGATGGTTAGGATAACCAATTCTTATCAAAGATTCATCGAGGAACTATCAAAGACCTTGGAACCATTGACTTGCTTTTTACGAGGAAAGACCAATTCTTTCCATGATTGAGACTTACTAAGTTATTGGTCATCGATGCGCAGATTCGGAGAAGAATGCGTAAGACAAAGAACAAACCGGATTAAGTGTGTTTAGAAAGACCTCCGTGCTTGCTCGAAGTCGAGATAAGCCAATCCTAATCTTCACTCTTAGAACAAATGTCTTATGTTTAAGAAAACCTCTTTACTATACTAATTGATTCTTTATGAACTTGTTAGTTGACCATTGTTCCTCAAATTTCTATGGTTGTATTAGACAATCACGGTATGACGTTTTGTACATGCCAAACTCATTTTGCTGACCTTGATTTAAAGTCGATGATGAATTATCAATTGGTTTTGGTAGCCAGAATTTTTGTCGGACTACTATTCTTTTAAAATCATTATGTAGTAAAGTTCTTGTGAAAGAAGGAACTTTATTAGATTCATGTTTGTAAACATGTACCGATCATGCATTTTTACAACCACGAACCTACTAAAGAATCTTATTACATAAGGATTATTCCTGTATCTTTCTGATACTCGTCATATTCTTCAAGATCGTGTCTTATAGTAGTTCAATAGGACTTGCAACCTTTGATCAACTTTAACCTATATATTTTTCAAAACGTAATTGACGTGTAAACTATCTCATCAGTTATGAGAATGGTTATTTGATTCATATTCTAATATCAGAGTTAGTCGGGAAATAATTTGGCGTATAAGACCTCATTGGTCAAGACGATAGCATCGTAATGATTTTTTTTTTTTTAGATTTACCGATGATCTTTAAGAGTTTTCATTCGTTTTGGACGATCGATTGTCAGGTTAACGAGGAAGGCACCTTCTTATCTGTTTAGATCCACTATACAGTGGATAAGCTAATCGAAATAGGTATTAGATGACTGATTAGATTCCATGGATTATCTTTAGACATCATTTCAGATGAAGACCCGAAGTTTACTAACGATTTAGTAAAATCCACTCCAAGTATGAGAACCAAGTTGAGATTGAGTCTAATGGATCACCCTAAGTTAGAGTAGGTGAAATGAGAAAAACGATTTGATCTTTAGAAGATTAGTTGTTATTAAGTGTATTATTTAACTACGATCATCCCTTAAGCAGGACAGACAATAAGTGATAAGAGTTGTGTGGTGGTATAGTTGTGACTGGTAAGATGTGAACCTTTAAGATCAATATCCATAAGTGAGACAAATATTACAAAACAAATGTTGATCGAGGCATAGTATCGCCAAGGGAATCTAGAGTAACTATCAAATGCTTGTAGTTAAGATTGAATGTATAAAGTTTGGAAGATTAATAGGAAGAGTGCCTATAGTAATTTCACTTAAGTGGATTCAAGCGAAATAGATAAGCGCTTGTGAAAATTCAGTTTCTGAAGAAGTTCAAAGTTGATGAGTTAGATAATCCTACACCTTCAAGAATGTTATGATTTTTTTGATTGGAGACTTGAAAAGTGTGAATTTGATATGACTAGAAGAGTAGATTAAGCTTAAATGGACTAAGATTATGATCGCATCTCTTGAGTAGAAGGTTAATTGATGTTATGGTAAAGATAGTATTAGTTTTGATGTTAGCTGTGAAAGTTAGATATTGGAGACAATTTTTCCTAATGGATTTGTATTGAGAAAGTTAAATGAAGAGATTAAGCGTTAATTTTGTTCTTTGAAGTGTAAAAGACTCAGATGAAATATCAAAGGTAGTGGAGATAAATAGAATGGCATAAGAATTGATCCTGTTATAATGTTATAGATGAAAGGAATGAGCGACGGGAAATACAAAGCAAGATTTTAGAGTTAAGGTATGATTACAACATCCTGTTTAGTTTTAAGCTACGAAATTTCGAGGACGAAATTTTTTTAAGAGGGGTAGTAATGTAACACCCTAGTTTTTACACCTAGGATTAATTATTTTATTTGGATGTTTATGTTTATTATGTTAGGTNGTTTAGTCTCGAGTAATTAAATTACTCCCTTCAAATTATTTTATTAGGTGCGTTAAGACTGACTTATTTCAGTGAATGCACTTTTAATAGACAATAATTTATGTTATTGCCACTATTATGCCAGTACAGAAAAATATTTTAAATAATATGATTAAGAGAAAAATATTTTCATATTCCTATTCTATTTAATTTTAGAGTTAAAAATATTTTGGTTTGACATTTATCGGAGATTAAATTTTGGACTGAGTATTTTCTTAGTGGATCAGTTCAATTATTAATCTTTACTCTAATTTGAATTTCGAAATCATATCTTTATCAATCTTTATTTTTAGATTCTAAAAAGTAAAAACATGTTTATTTTAGGACTAATATTTATCACTCATTTTGTACCTATCACTAATTAACTACTTTAAAAACGAAAATTCCTCACTTTTCTCTTTCTCATTCTCGACGCCATCTCTCTCTTTTTCTTCTCCTTCTCTGCAACTTTTTCTTCTTTCTTTCTTCCTTTTCTTTTCTTCTTCTTCCTCCCATCTCAACATCATCTTCATCACCCACCTTCCTTCCTTCTTCTCCGTCGCGCGACCACCCCTGAGGCCGCCGTTCGGCCACCGCACGGCGAGAGCAGATGACCCGTTCCTCGTCACGGCTGCTGCTGTCTTGCGTCAGAAACCGCCACCCACCGCCGTTCCCAGTAGCGGTAAGCTCCCTTAACCGCCGTTCGTGGTGGTTCTACCACCCTTAAGTGTTGAATCTCCTTCTTTTATGTTTTCTCTCATCTCTTTTGTCCATGGTTGTTGTAGAACCTTGATCCACCCCGTCCTCCGCCATGGCCGCCGTTTGTCGCCGCAAGGAGCACCACAAAGACCACCTTCAAGTTGTTTTCAAGCTTGGGTGAGTCAAAACCCTCTCTAAGTGTCTCGATTCAAAACTCCCAAAATCGATTTGAAACCCTAACCCTAACCCTTTAATTTCAGATTTTAATTTTGAAATTTAAGGTTGTTTTATGAGATTGGGACTGTGAGTTTGTGTTTCCCTAAACCAATTTCATTATTCTGAGTTTTCCCTAAATTTTAATAAGGAGCCTTAAACCCCCAATTTAATTTTATTTAAATTTGGGTATGTTTTTGTAAAATTAGTTATGATTTAGTGTAATTAGGACTCTTAATGGATGATTTCCAAAGTTCTTTTTCAAGATCTTTTAATCAAAACAAAGTTTCCTAAAAAGGTATTAGGAAGCGTGAGCTTCAAACATGATTTTCTTTAAAAATAACCTTGTTTGGTAATTAGATTAAGTGTTTAGATCAAGTTAGAATGTGTGTTTGATCATGTGTAATTGATTTCTTGATTTTTGGGGTTGTTGCGCGTTGTTGGATTTACTCTCTGAGACGTTTGGACATGGCTATGCTTGCTTGATGGAGTAGATATGAGCTAACGTGGGCACTAGGACGAGGATCCTTCACTTGTCTTCAAAGGTAAGGGAGACTTGCCTGAGGGATTTTCAGAATCGCGTGCTATTTGTGTGTCGTATTTGAGTTTATCTGTTGTGATGTGTGGTGTCAAATTAAATTGTTATATGATCGTTATATGGTTTTTCTTGTTTTATGTGAAAGCATGATTATACTGTGATGTATGGATTATTTGTTGGCTGATTGATTGAATGAGAAGCCTGACATTGGTCAGTGCTCAATTAAATTAAAGATAAAAGCGTTGAAAAAGCTTGATGAGAAATTCAAAGGACTTGATTTATGGAAGAAAAATATTGAAAGTATTTATATTTGATGATGTTTTGGAGAAAAGAGTGATTTCTAAATAAATAGTGAGGATGACATCTTGAAAATATTTTCGATTCGTTGTCTTTTCCAAACAAATTCAAAAATAAGACGAAAAGTGATTCTAAGAAATGTAAATGTCAAGGATATTTTAACAATGATTATGAAGAACTTTTGTAAAAGAGAAAATCATTTGATTTACAAATGACTTTATTTCCAACGAAAAATACTCTAGAAAAATATTTGACAATGAAAACTATGAGGGACGATTTTATTATTTCAAATAGAAATGAGTTGGAAATGATTTTACGAGGATTTGAAGTTGTTATGGAAAAAGGAGTTTTCAAAAGAAAACGGATTTGAGAAAAAATGAATTTCTCTATGATTTGATGGTTTTATAAATGAATTTCAAACAGAAAGGATTTCTGTAAATGCGTTTTACACAATGGTGTTATTTCCATCAACTTGGATAAGTTGAGGAAACTTTGGTTTTGTTTTGTATTTCATGCAAGCGAAAATGGTTTAAACGAACCTAGCAACCGAGACGTCGGATCTAGTGTTCTATGATATGGGCCTGGGGTCCGAAAGGTGAAGTTATGGACCGGATGTCCAATAAGTGGTTTATTGGTTTTGTGCACTAAAATCTACGTATCTATATTGACGTGCATCGGTCTAGATTTCGTGATTTGCAAACTTTTGACTTGGAGTCAATTATATTTGAAAGAGGTATTAAACTTGAAAGTTTAAAATGATGATTTGGTCGTCTGCTTTTTAGCTTCAACATATAAAGATCGAACACAAAGAAAACAACGTGAACAAAATGTTTTACATGCATTACAAGGCAGACGTGCCTTTGCATAGGACTTGAATGCTTGATGGCAAGTATTCATGCGGTTTGCGCCATCGTGCCTTGATGGATATACGACCACGTAGACCATGTGCTATATGTAGTCACCACTTTGCCTTGAGTTGGACCGTGGAATGGTCAATAGAACTTTGCAATATCGGGCATTGATTCGCGCTTAATTGGCAACTAGAGCCACGATCACTCATTTATTTGTTGGTTGGAGCTCCGGAGATTAGGTTTCAAAGTTAGTTGTGGAATATTGAAGTGTCATGGTTTTTAAAACGCAGCACGATCGTCGGGTATGAAACCCTTTGATAAATATATTGTTTATCTTTGAATATTCATGTTAAATGGTAATTGAGAGTCGTGCATGTGGTTATCGTATTTAAATCCATATATTGGAATCTCACCCTTACAGACATATCAGGTTTTCTTCTGGTTCGATATTGTACCCTGGGTGCTTTAGTATGGATGGTGCAGAAGAGTCTTCCTAAGTCACTTAGATCTAGTTGCTTGATGAAGTACTTGATTGTGGAAGAATCACGTGAGTTTTCTCAGGAATAACTTTTAGAATGACCAGCTTAGGGTTGAGACTTAGATTATTTTGATAGTATGTATGAGTTTGGCTCAGAGAGCCTTTATTTTAGAAAAAAAAATAAAATGGAATGTTTATGGCTCGGAGAGCCTATCTTTTGAATGAAAATCTAAGTTATTTCTTTTGGTCTTGTAAAGCTTATGGCTATAACTATTATTTTTATGTATTGATGCCTGGTTGAATTCGGTGTAACTGGAATTCTGGAGTGAAAATGTAAATATTTTAACAGGTGTTATTTTACTCTGGGATGTCCGAAGTACAGAGGAGACTCTGTCGAAATTTTTGTAAAACTACTATCTTGTACTTAAGTATATCCTTTAAATTAAATAGGCTTGTCAAACTATGATAGTAAGTCTTAGGTGTGGAGTCGTGACAAAATTTTTATACCCAATTTCAGACACTTATGTACTTATATAAATTATTTTTCGAAAGCACCAGCAAATTATCTTTTAATTTTATTTCCACACGTGTTTACAAAGTAATGCCCAATGGGGGGTGTTACACGGGCAATCATTTCTCTTTAGCATGCTTGAAGAAAAATTCTGCAAATAGCGTCCTCAAGTCTTTGAACTCTTTTTTGTTTAGGAGATTGGTTGCTGTTAAAAACCTACACACGTTCAAATAAATCATGGTAACATTTATTAACGCAATGAAAATGAAAACTATAATATATAATTAAATAAGTTGTTTAATTAAGTATCATTACCCTCTTCCATCCTTCCGTAATAGATGCGGAGACTATGTTCAGCATATGTTGCATACCATAATATCCACACGACCAATCGTCTAGCTGATATCGAGACTACGAAAGAAATGAAATTTAATGTCAATTAAATAAACATATATAAGACGGTAAATATTAAAATATGTTTTTTTTTAACATGGATACCTAATGATAAAGATAAATACAAATGGATAAATAAAAATAAATCAAAACTAACATGGATAAATAAGACGTTTACCTTAAAAGAGCAAAACTCACACTATAATCAAGTTTAAATTACCTATATCAATATCCCTTCGTGATGATCAACACGAGTGGCATGTACATCGTCCACCTGTGTTTCCTCATTAATAGTAGCCATGTTTGTTGAAAAAGAAGGAGTCTCAAGAATATCAAGAGTTGAATCTTGATTTTCATCACTACCATTATGCATGTTTTTTCCTTGGAGAACCACGGACAACCTTTTGTTAGAAGGAGGAAAATATATCTCCAATTGGCACAAGATTGTAGCAGCCTCAACTTCCAACTCATCCAACTTATGGGGGTCAACGACTTTACTACATATAGAATTGAAGAATGAAGACAACCGAGTAATGGCAAGTCTCACATTTTTTGGAGCAATACCACGAATAGCAACGGCCGGGAAGTTGTTGCATCGAGATGTAGCAATCATGAGATTTTAAGCCAACCAATTTGAGATCACCGGAGACAAGCCTCTTGATATTTAAAGAGTAACTATGTGGAACTTTGATGCCCTGAAGACACTCACAAAAACTTAGTCTCTTTTTTTTTGACAAAGTATGACATCTTTGAAGGCAAATAAGTCCGCTTACCATCCTCAACAACTAGAGCTAATCGCTCTCGTATACCCATAGCAATGAGGTCGAGATGAGCATTCACATCATCCTTTGTCTTGCCCCCGAATGTTGAGAAGCATCCCAATCACACTATCACACACATTTTTCTCCACATGCATCACATCAATGCGATATCGACATCGGCTTGCGCCCGAGTATGGAAGATCAAAGAATATCGACCTCTTCTTCCATATGTTTTTCTCAGAACCTTACCTTTCTTTTTGGGCTTGTCGAAGATAACATTGATGCCTTTACTTTCTGATAAACCTGCTCTACATTCTTCCATTGCACAGAATCAGTCGGATGGCGAACCTTTCCATCATGTTTCCTCTCATCATGATGCCATCTAAGATTCTCCATATCTTTCACATTGGCAAACAATCACTTAAACCTTGGAATTTTTGGAAGATACCACAACACCTTCGTAGGAGGACCATTTTTTCTCACATCACATATCGAATCATCAAGATCATCACCATCATCACCATCCTTCACTTTGTAGCGCGATAACCCACACTTGGGGTAATCGTGATTGTCTTCATAAACATCAGTGTACATTATGCAATCATTGGGGCATGCGTGTATCTTCTTATACTCCATACCCATCGGACACAATACCTTCTTGACCTCATAGTTACGGTCAGGTAATGTGTTGCCCTCCGGAGGCAAGTCTTTCAACACTTCAAGCAATTCGGTGAAGCTTTTATCGGTCCAACCATTTCTCGCCGTCACACAAACCAATTTTAACACCACCGACAACCGTGTATGAGTAGTACACCCAGGATACAAAGGCTTATCTGCATCACCGCACAACCTATCATACAAATATGCTCGCTGAAAAGATTCATGTCCAATATCACGGATCATGTCCTCTACTCGATCATCCTCCATATCTACGTCAACGTCCTCACTTTGGGAGACACTTGCCTTACTACTTAACAACACATCACCATGCCATATCCATCTTGTATAACTCAAGCAAATCCTAAAACAAATCAGATGATTACGTATATCCTTCACCGTACATTTCCTCGTATTCAAACACTTGACACAAGGACAATAGAACATTTTGTTACTATTAGGAACATTCCTTTGAGTAAATTCTATAAACTCTCTCACTCCCTTCAAATACTCATCACTTGTGCGCTTACAAACCATCCAACTACGATCCATAGCTAGATAGGTTCTGTAGATATACACACATATATCCAATATAAGCACAATATAGGGGAGATTGGAAAAGCGCACTAGTATTTGAAATCCTAACAACCATATATATACACCATTATTTGTTTCTTTTTTATTATTTAGCTTCACAGTATACATTTCAACTAAAAAAATAAAAGGAAAACTACCCTCTAACAAGACAGTTCCAAAACTACACACTACACACACAAAAAAGCTCCACCACTGCAAACATCATCAATCTCAATATCATTCCATAAAAATAGTGTCATCAACCCATTGCAACCAAAACTAGGAAACACCATAGACCATCATTTACAACAAATACACAGCAACCCCAACTCATTTCATCTTCAACTATCATAAATTAACCCCTCAACCCACACCAAAAAAAAAATGAAAATGAAACTTTGAGGGTTCAGGGAGGGAGTTGCTTGAGTTCAGAGAGAAGAGAAGGAGAGTGACTTAGGGGTGATGCTATCACAGGCGACCGCCGTTCGATGTAGCTGAGAATGAGTGGGAAAGAAAGAGTTAGAGCATTGGAAGTGAGAGAAAGACAGTGTGTGAGTCAGAGAGAGCGAGAGAGTATGGGTGTGTGTGTGTACTTGACCCCGTGAGGGAGGCGCTCGCGTGAGGAGCGGCCGCCGTTTGATGTGGTTCTTGAGAGTGAGGGAGACAGAGAGAGAGTTAGGGCTCTCAAGAAAGAGTGTGAAGTTGAGAGAGGGGGGGGGGGGGGGGGTACCTCGCGGTGGTGAGGAAAGGAGTTCGCGGTGGTGAAAGTGTTAGGGCAAAGAAGGGCGTGGGTATACGTTGTGAATAGAGCAGAGTATGAAAGTGATGAAGAAATGCGGGTGAAGCAATTAAGTTGTCCTCACTCAAAATTTTTAATTCAATCACCTTGTAACGTCAGTTGTTAAAAGAATTGACGTTAAAAGCACTTTTTACGTCAGTTCTATAAACAACTGACGTTAAAAGTCAATATCATCCTTTTTAACGTCTACTTTTTGAATAATAGACATTAAAAGCCACTGTTTATGCATCTCAATCAGTTATTCATTCTGCACGTTTATAATATATGACTGCCAACTCCCCATGCGCCTTGGAACCTAATCCTCTTAATCATCAATTTAATTTTTTAGCAACTTACCACGCCTAGTAACTTCATCCCCTGCTCCTATAAATAGATTCCTTCCTTCCTTTTATTTTTCTACTTCACAATATGGCTCTGCCATGGATATTAACTTCATCACTCTTTCGTCCTATTCCTAGACTCAAAGGTCTTTGTCTTAATGGTCAAACAACTTCTGAGATTGTGTAAATCACATAACATGGGTGATAAGGTTGTGTAAATCACATAATGTGAGTTGCTCACCTTATCATCTTTCAGGAGAATCGGCGGCTAGAGTTCCAAAACCTCGCCTTTGGCGAAGAAGTGACTCTCCGGGACCATTGCTGAAACAGATCAAGTGCACTCTTGCTGAGCCGATTTGGAAAACTCAGTCGCTTGACTCTCCTCTCTTGCTCACCCATGAAGAGAACGAAGCCTCAACAAATGTTTAGGATTTTAAACTCTTTCAATGTAACTTTTTATAGGATTTTAAATTTCTGAATGTATCTTGTAATTGTATTATTGATACACTTCATGAATGAGATCCGATTTGGGTTATTGATTCAACATATAGCAGTTTTACTTCGCACATATATTTTAGTTTTCAAAACAGAAACACAAAACATAAAAGCAAGTGAAATTGAAACTTTGAGGAAGGCAATGCGAGGGAACGATATCTGGCTAAAAAATTATTAAAATAACATTTAACGTTTGTTGATAAAAGAATGGACGTTAAAAGTTAAGTGATTCACTTTTAACGTCAGTTGTTTATAGAACTGAAGTTAAAAGTGAGTCACCTAACTTTTAACGTTAGTCCTTACAACTGACGTTAAAATTGAATTAATGAAACCTGATATTTACAAAACTGCCACCACTTCCTTTTTAACGTCTAGCTTTTGGTTAACTGACGTAAACCTTTCCCGTCTAATGTATATTTTCCACTAGTGAATATGTATAACTTGACCATAAATTATGGATGTGGATCCTCTGTCCCAACTCCCTATGCCAAACTCTGTCACACCAGTAAGAATGTGCCACGTCACTTAATGAAAGATATCATTTTTACCTTGCAAGATAACATTGTATTTTTTAAGTTTTAACAAAATGAATTAGACAAAATAACCTATGTTACGGTGGATTCCGGGAGCTTGTTGCCGATGGTGATGGTGGCGGAGATGGCGGTAATGGAGAATTTGAGGGATTGAGAGCTTAGAAGCTTTGTGGTGGTGGTGCAAAGGTGGCGGCAGGATGCAGATTGGAGGAGCTAGAGTTTTGGGCGAATGAAGGTTTGGAAAGAGTTGGTGTTTGACTATTTCAGGCTCAGGCACGATCCCGGCAGCACCGGTGCGTCGATTAACCACACCGAAGGCCTCGATTCTTCATACATTGCTGCGACTCCAATGTTCATGTATGAAGCAGCAGAAGAGTGATGGGGACAACGATGCTTCTGCTTTGGTTGAGTTTGTCGTTGATGATGCTATTCAAAGTTCTGATATTAGAGTGGGTGAGAATGGGGCGGCGGAGGTGGATCTACAGGCGGCATGTTCATAGCGGTGGGGTGGAAAGGAGTTCATTAAGTGACATGGCGCATTCTTACTGGTGTAACAAGGGTTTGGCACAGGAGTTGGAGACAAAGGATCCGCGTCCATAAATTATACTCAACCCCGATTTTTACTGCTGATTGATTATTGACTTAATATTGTTAAGTTACTTAAAAATGATATTTTTCATTAAGTGACAAGGCGCATTCTTACTGGTGTAACAGGGTTTGGCAAAGGGAGTTGGAGACCAAGGATCCACGTCCACAAAATATCGTTAAGTTACTTAAAAATATGAATTTAATATTTATATACTAAAAACATGTTTTAACATTAATCTTATAATTTTTTGTTTTCAAAATAATGTTTATTTTTAATTTGAAAACAAAATATATAATTTAAAAATATTATAAAAATGAACATAGTTCTTTTTAAGTATTAATAAATATTATTTAGTATAAACTCTCACAAATAATAGATGTAAAACGTATATAAATTTTATAAAAACAAATATTTTTTTTTATATTCTTGTTTTTTAGTCATTCAACTCAACAACTTTTAAATAAATATCATACTTTCAATTAAGATAGGCTACATCAAGTATTATAATAATTATTCTTGATAAATATGACAAAAATGTTGTTTAAGTAAGTATATAACAATATAAGATTAAATATTTCTTTTGATAAGCAAAAAATATATTAAGAAGGGTGTGCAAGAGATACCCGAACTCATATATAAGAGAACCACAAAATTGAACAAGAGATCAGATAATGTAGGACTTCAACCAAAATTACAAAGGCCACAACCACATAGACTTTTACGACTAGACAACATGGTTGAAGGACTAAATATAAATGTGTCTATTTATGATATATAAATTAAATATATATAATTTGACAAATGCTATAAACTTTTGGCTAAAAATTAGCTTATTTACTAGAAGCTAGTTTATCAACTATTTTTTGCTAAACAAAACCTTAACGAAGAAAAGGAAAAGTAGATTGCGATTATAAGGAAGAAAAGATAATGTTTGTTTCTAGTTTTTATAAAGAAAAATAATTTAAGAAATATATAAATTCATTTATTTCTATTAAAATTCATTTAATTTTTTTTTATTGGAGCAAATATTTAAATGATGTTAAACGTTAGAAGCCTCAACAACAATATAAGAAAAATATAAACTATAGCAGTACTAAACCATGTGACTTATAAATAACATCAATCTTTTTATTTATTTATAGAATAACATCATTACAGCAAACTCTATACAACACCCTATCATGATCAATACCACATGACTCATAACTCCCTTTGAAACTTGAAATTAAGAGATTTCGATGTCCGCGTGATAAAGTGGTTTGGGGGTTTGGGGGAATGGAGATAGGGTTTGGAGTGATAAGGAGGAGGTCATGGGTTCAACTTTCTCTATTAACATAACAAATACTAACAATCTAACATTTTGCCTATAAAAAAAAAGATTTCGATGTCACAAAAAAAAAACACATGTCGATACAAAAAATTATTACTGGACACATATCCAGGGAGAATAAGTGCTTCATTAGTTTAGATACTGAATGGCCCAAAATCATGTTTACTTTTTGGGCATGATTGAATTAGGACGGTTGGATGGGGTGATGCGGCAACCGCAACATCGTGTCAGGGTGTCTACAAATTTTTTTTTTGGTTTCCCAAGATATCGTGTGTACCACTGCAGAGATTAATCCCTCGAGTAGGTAGGATCATAAAGTTGACAAAATTCCTCAATGATTTTAACGTTGCTGTATTTTTAGGAAACGAATTCAAACTTATGACCACTGGTTAAGATGGAAGGCACTTATGTCATCTCATCCAAGCACTCTTGGGTGTGCCCATGAACTTTTAAAAATTAGGGTAGATTTGTTATAGAGTTTGATATTACTGGTTTTGAACTAATTGATATTTAAAAACATCGAGGTTAAAAAAATTGGTTTTTATTTGATAATTATATTTTAAAAGTGAGTATATAAAAAGTGATTTTGATTGGTTAATAACGTATAAGATCTTGCTAACGAGTGTCCTAGGTTATGTTTAGATTGATGACAGAAAATGGAATGAAACTTAATGGAATGGAGTGGAATGGAATGGAACAGAATAAAAATACCTTTCTATCGTTTGCGTATTTTATTATGGAATTGAATAAAGTTCTCGTTCCATTGTTTGTGAAGTTGACGGAATGGAATGAGTTATAAATTTTTTATTCCTATATTATGCTTACTTCAAAAATACTAATATTTATTTATTATGCCTTTAGTAAAATAAGAATTACCCTTCAACCATAATTTTTAAACCCTATAAAATTTACCAAAAAATAATAATAATTTTCCTTCTTTCTATTAATTAATTTAAATGGTCAGATTAGCAAAAAAAAAATTTAAATGGTTAGAAACAAAAAAAAAATGGACAAAGACACAATACAAAAAAAAAAAAAAACATTGTACAATAAGATTAATTAATTGTAGAGAGTACAGACCCAACATTGCAACACCAAATTCAAAGTAACTCAGCATCTCCGTTCGATATTTACTTTTTTTTCACTACTTTCATTTATAAATAAAAGCTAGTCCACGTTAAATAGAAGGGAAGCAATTATAGGGAAGAGACTTTTCTTTTCTCCTTCCTCAGTGGACTTGCGATGTGACTGGAGTGGTCCACGTTCATGCGTCACTGTAGAATGCAGAACGTCACCAGGAGGAAGAGAAAGAAAGCTGCATGATTGGAGAAGACGAAGGAGGCGGTGAGATAATTATGAAAGATATATAGAGGGTTGTGCAAATTAGTAATTTTATTATTTTTTAATTTATGAGATCTTGGTTTCATCCCATTCCTCCCAAATTGGAGGGGAAGAAAAGATGAGTGTAAGTGATGGAATATGATGGAATGGGTTCCATTGAGTTCCATCATTTCACTACAACAGAAAAGGCTTTAGATAGCATTTCCATGTGCCTTTTAATAGTGTTTTTAAACGCTATCTATTCCCCCGCAATTAAAGCTTCTGACCTAAGATAGCGCTTCCGAAACGCTATCTTAGGGTACATCTAAGATAGCGTTTCCTAAAAGAAACGCTATCTTAAGGTATTTTTTTTAAATGTTTACACTGATTTTTCCAAATTCTCTCTTCATTCATCAAAACCCAGTACATAAGAAAATCGTATGAAAAACATCAACCAAATCAAAACACAGTAAAGCTAAAAATCATGATATTCAATGTATCAAATTAATACAATTGTGTGTAAAAGATGAAGACCCACAACATAAACAAAAACAAACAAAAAGATTACACAATCCTCAAATCCCCTCTAATTTTGAAACCCTAAGATTACATAAACAAAAAGGAGCGTGAAGGAACATAAATCAGGAAGAAGGGACTTGGGGCGCGACTGAAACCGTGAGATGAAGGAACTTCGAAGGAACCATGAAATCGTGATGGGTGGAATAGATCTGGACAAAGGAACCATGAAATCGTGATGGGTGGAGTAGATCTGTTTGAACCGTGAAACCACCCAAGGTTGCGACTTCAAAAATGAAGGAAGGCACATCGTTGCCTTGTTAACGATAGAAAGAAAAAGAATACCGTGGGACAAGGGAATTGAACGCCTCTCACGTTTTTAAATTTTGGAAAAAGAAACAATAGCGTTTCTGTATAGAAGTGCTATTGTAGGGGTACATAAGATAGCGTTTGCTAGCGGAAGCACTATCTTAGGTGGTTAGTTAAGATAGCGTTTCCTCAAGGAACCGCTATCTTTTCCTCAGCTTGACTTTTAATAGCGGTTCCTTAAGGAAACGCTATCTTAGGTGGTTAGTTAAGATAGCGTTTCCGCAAGGAACCGCTATCTTTTCCTGCAGCTTGACTTTTAATAGCGGTTCCTTAAGGAAACGCTATCTTAGGTGATACCTAAGATAGCGTTTCCTTAAAGAACCGCTATTAAAAGTCCCCGCATCACTTTTAATAGCATTTCCGCACGGAAATGCTATAAAAGGTGGTTTATTAAAAGTCTAATCTGTTGTAGTGTTTCTATCTTTTTTTATACAATCCAAACAATGAAACCCCATACCATTCCATTCATTCTGTTCCCCTCCATTTCACCATCTTCCACCAATCCAAACTTACCCCTAAGGACATTGATTAAGGAATCCACAAAAAGAAAATTTTGTGTTGAGATATGCCTCTAAATCAACAATATGATTAGTTAGTTAGTCATAACTAACTTGGATCAAAACACACATATGTCTATATATAGATAATCATGTATAGTATGAGTAACACTAATCAATAGACACATAGGTGTGTGAAAAGAAGAGAGGGATTTGAGTGTGAGGTAATTCTATCTTGAGAGAATCATGTATTGATTTGGTGAGAGATAGGGAAAAGTGTATAGGAGTGGAAACATCAATCTTGTGGTAGTTCTTGGAGATACCATATGAAAGACATGGAAGGCAAGACTATGAGGTAAGATTGTGGGAGGTTTCTATTGTAACGCACTTTGATCTCTATGATCAAGATAGTGAAGGGGAGAAGGAAGACTTGTTTTGCTCTCTCCCATGGACGTAGGTCATCAATGACCGAACCACTAAAATCCGGTGTTCATATTCTTTTAGCATTTTTCTTCTATTAGTTTTCGATTGTTTTTGTTGTTTTGATTTGCATATTTCTCGGTAATTGTTTCTTGTGCTTTGTTTTGTATGTCCGAGGTGCTTCGTGGCATGACAAATTCCTAACAAGTGGTATCAGAGCCACTTTCGATAATGGGAACAACAACAACCCAACATTTTGTTTTGGAAAACTAAGTATAATACTTTTCAAAATACTAAATACAATATTTTTCATACAAATTTTCTTTTATTAGTTTCCCAAAAACACTTGTTAGCATTCTCCTAAAATAAAACTACCTTTGAGGTGTAAATAAACTCACACCTAAAATCAATTTTACTAAAGAAAAAACTAAAAGTTCGTGCTACTTTCAAAGTCAATTTTGTTAGTCACACCTTGCTTGTTTGTACTTTTGGCTTGTCTTATCATATTTGTGGTGCTAGGGATGTGGCCAGATGTGGTTTTTGAAACCGAGCTTGCAAATCTTATTCTTGTCCCTTGAATGTGTTGTGTTGGATCCTTTTTGAGAGGACTTGTGGTGGTTGTTGTTGGATGTTAGATATTGTGATCCCCGACTAAGTTCTTTGTTAGGATGTGAATATCTGTGTGAGAGTGAAAAAGAGAGAAAAATATGAAGAAAGATACAAAAAGACGAGGCAAATAGGGTGGGCCTTAGGATTTCTAACTTGTTTGCTTCCTGTGCAGGTGTTAACTCTACGATGTTGGTGGGGGTTGTGGATTGTAAGGAGGAAGTTAGTTGAAAAAAGAATTTTTAAATGGTGGTGTAAGACGACCCGGTTGTATTGTGGGAGATGTTATACATATATGTTCGGCTACTTGTGGCTGGACGTAGATGAGTATAGTGTGTGTTTGGATAAACGTTTGACAAACTTGATTTTGGAAAGAATTGATTTTATATAATTGATTTTGTTTAAAAGTGAGTTGAAAGTAAAGTGATTTATGTTTGGATGCCTTTATGAAAAAGTGATTTTTATCAATTCTTGTTGTTTGGATAGTTGAATCTAAATTGCTTTTGGATGTGCAACAGAAGATGTCATAAATCATTGACCCAAGATTATCTCTCAGAATCAATTTTCTTCCAACGTGAAAGCTACAAAATTTAGCTTCAAGAAAAACTTGATTTTGGGATTAAAATCACTTTTCAATTTAGGAGCCAAACATCAACAATATTTGGTCAAACCACGTTTGATATGGTCAAACGCACTTCTATTGGTACAAGCCATCAAACCAAACACACACAATCGTTGTTAGGGAATATGTGAGTGGTTGTGTTGGGTTGAGAGTGTTAGAATCGGGATTGTCTCAAGGGAGTGTTGAGTTAGAAAGAAGGCGGGTCTTGGAAAAGGGTGGAAAGGGTCTTGTGGTGGGGCAACCTATGTTTTATGGAATTTATTGTGTGGAAAGTTGTTGACGTCAAGTGGTTCCTGGTTCTTTGGTATCTTGTTCCTCATATTGATTTGAAAAAGAAGATTGCAGGTTTATGCTAATTGGAGTGCAGTTTGGGTTTTGCAATTTAAAGATAAGGTGGTGGGATGGGGTCTTGATGGGCGCTGTTTGGATTGAGTGGGGATTGGAAGCTTCATGCTACTTAGTCTTGTCTTTCGGGTTTTTGTTGGTGATGTTGGAGTATCATTGTGGACGTTGATTATATATTCATGTGGCTCTTCTCTTTTGTGAATTGATATTAAGGGGGAGGTTATTTGTATAGTCATATTGTATCTTTTGGGCTTAGGTGTTTTGTGTTAATTAGTGTTTGTATGGCTGATTCAACTTTTTTTTTTAAAGGGTAGTATCATTTCTACATAAATTCTCTTTTGTATTTGTTTTGGGCACCACTTATGCTCGTTTAATATAATTTAGCTTATAAAAAAAAAATCCCTGGATATCCAAGTGTAATGCAGCCAAATTTTAATAGTGCTCCAATGTACCTTTGTTTAAGCTTCTAATATGGGGTAAGCTCCTAACGTGGAGTTGAATGATGAAATGAGCGGCTTTTGCATATGTGAACGTGCTGTTTGGTTACCCCTCAACCAGGACTCGAAACGTGATTGTGGAGTTGAACTGACTTTTGATCAGAAGCAAGGACAACTTCCATACATCATTCATAAAATAGTGAACCACCGTTAACTTAAAAATTATATTTGAAAACAAAAGTTGGGATGCCATATGATATCCTTTTGGGTTTTTGTGTATTTTTAGAATACATGTATATAAAAAGATGAAAAACTAAGTGTAAGATAGATAAATATTGAGAAAATCAACAATTATTATCTATCATGACGAGAAAAGATTGTCTAGCCTTACTATAACTTTGAGTTACAAATTCAATTATAAATTGAGTTGCAAACTTTGACTTTCCAAATTACAAGTTCAAATTAAAATTAAGTTACAAACTTTAACTTGAATAGTAAAGTTTGACTCATGAATTACTTAACTTAATTGACTTTATTTATTTATGTAATAGTATCCGGAGACTTTGCTTATAAATAGCATATGATGTACTTTGTTTTAGTGTGTAGAATGAATTAAAAAGCAATTCAATCATTCTTGCTTCCTTGTTATATGAGTGTGTGTGTGAGAAATTTGTGAGTTTCTTACTATCATTTCCTCAACAATAAAAACATTCCGTGTGTCTGAAATTTGACGTCGAAAGGTTGTGTGGATGAGGACGGCGTGGCTACGATATGCCAATTCCTGGTGACTTTGCACCAGCAGTAGTAGCGGTGTCAAGCTCAATTTTGAGGTATTGGGCTTGGGCCTTTCTCAAGGGGCGGTGATAAGTTCTACAGACGACAGGGAAGTCAGGGACTTGGTGCCTATTTGTTTTGTAGTTACTAGATATCAAAACTTCATTTGGACTCTCAAATTCAGTTGTTGTAGTAATTTTATGCATTTAGATATGAAATTCAGTTAAAAATAATTAATTTATGGTGGGTTAAAATTGAGTTTTGTGGAAGTAAAAATTTTTAACTTTTCTGTTGAAAATAATTGATTTTAGATGTAGGATCTACAAAATTCTACATATTTACACCTCAAAAGTGATTTTACTTTATCATCCAAACAAAATCAATTCTTATAAACCTACTTTTAAAATATTGTTACCAAATACAAATCAATTTTTTTAACATTGATTTTTTCAAAATCAATTCTTCCAAAATCAATTCTATCAAAATCTAAAACAAAAGGATTCTTAGTAGTTGGCTGGGTCACTTCCATAAATATCAAGTTACCTGGATATTCCCTTATATCCTTTTTCAAATTCCTTTTTCAAAATGGAAAGTACCAAATAAAATGAAAATTATATAGTTTCAACATCTTTATTTTAAAAGTATATTTCTAATGATCAAATATAGTTCAATAAAATGAACAACCTTTAATAAGATTTTATATCATTCATATAAATTTTATTTATATTATTTGAGTTAGTAGCGAATGACTCCATTGAGAATTTTGACCAACATCCGCCACTGCCGTTATATATAGTGTAAGTTGATCTCAGTTGTTGATTCAAGTTTTAACCAAATCAACGATTCAACTCGCATGAGTATAATGTCACTTGTCGCTACAAGAACACAGGTGGCAAGAACTTGACAGATGAAAGGATGATATAAAATTCCTACCCTTTTAAGTATTTTATACTTGAAATATAAAGAAAGTAGAATAGAACGGTTACCACTTTTCAACTCATTGCTAATTAATGTAATTTATTATTTAATACTTAAAGTATATTAAAGTCTAGAATAAAAATGAGTGTAAAGCATTTTGGAATGATAATCTAAACCAATATAGCAAGAGCTTAAATCATAGAATTAAAATTGAATGTAAATTTGTCTTGAAGTGAAAATAAAGCAAGTGAAGCAGGTAATATATACCAAATGATCACTGGATCGGATAATGAAAAGTGAATGTAATATAGACAAAAAGATGAAATTCAGACTTCCATTAAATAGTAAAGGTTACAGTAATAGTGCAGAGTGAAAAGTATTTTTAACTGATCCTTTTTGTATCCATAAGCATCTATATGATTTATAGGACATGTAACGGATACAAATATTTTTAATCATCTTCCCGAATGTACTTATTATTATATAGAAACAAAGTATGTATCGATATTTCTCTCTTAAAAAAAAGTATGTATCGATATGACATGATCGATCTTAATAGATATATCTAAATTATCTAAGTGTGTGTTTGGTTGTACGGTTGAAATCTGTAGAATTGATTATGCTCCTATCAAACGTGATTTTAGTAAAAACGGAATATTTGGATCTTGTCGGGTAAAATTGATTATTCTTTGAAGCGATTTTGACTGAAGCCTACATAAAATAGTTTTGCATTGAATTGAAAAATTTATTCTAAATTTTACCTCAAACTTGCTTTTAAAACAAAAACATTCAAATATAAATCACTTCACCGTAAACTCAATTCTAACAAAATCAATTTTACAAAATCAATTTCATTCAAAATCATTTTTATCAAACGTTCATCCAAACACACACTAATTACAGTTGTCTAATTATAAAACCTCTATATTTTAGTTTATCAGATAAACAAATATAACAAATACTAGTATGTATGATACTCCCTCCGGATTCAATTATAAATAAAATTAATAAACTTCACATTTATTAAGGAAATTAGTTAATCTAGTTTAATTGTCTTGATTTATGTAAAAAAAAGTTATAATTACTAAATTATCCTTTAATTGTCTCGGGACTGTATAATGTTCTTGAAAAAATAAAAGGAGGATCGGTTGAATTGGTTGATTGTCTTGACTTTTGGAACACTGACATTAAATAAAGTTGAATTGATTGATTTTTACTTATATTTGAGTCCACAAAATATATGTATTTTTTTGCTTTGAGTCCAAGGGGATACTCTCTCCTGTCCATAATATAAGCAAAAATTTCCTAATTTTTTTGTTCCAAAATACAAGCAAATTTCAACTACTTTCATCATATTTAATGAAATTATTCTCACAATACCTTTCACTTAATATAAATTTTGTTTTTCAATGACTTATTTTATTCTCAACAACACAAACATAATAAATAATGAATGGTAATTTAGATAACAAACTTAATTTTTTATTCTCAATAATTCTTTTAAATGAGATTAACCAACTTTTTTAATAAATATAATTAATTATTTTTATTTATAATATGGATTGAAGGGAGTAATTTTTTTCTAATTTTACTGTGATAATGATTTTCAAATTTCAATGAATAAAATCACTGTCATTCCCAAAGAAAATGTTATAAAGCGACAAAGCATACGCAGGAGTAGAAGAGTGACAGCAGTTGAGAATGAGTCCCCCAGCTACAGCAGCGTCAAAACTCAAAACCACGGTTGCCGTTGCCGTTGCCGTTGCCGTTGCCGTTGGGGTCGAATATTGTTAAATTCTGTGCGTGTCAGGGTCAAATTCTATAGCCCCACACCCAACTCATCTTTTTGCCCGTTAGTTGCTACTTGCTACAGGATTTCCTCGAATCCATGTTATGATGGTTAATTAATTTTATTTAATTTAATTAAAAAAAATTAAATTAAATTATTCTTTATGATAATGAGAAGTTACTTATGTTGTTGGAAATAAAAGAAGTCCTTAAAAAACAAAATTTATATTAAATGAATGATATTTTAAGAATAATGTCATTAAATAAGTCATTGGAAAACAAAATTTACTTATATACTAAACCAAATGATTTGGGATTTTTTTGCTTATAATATGGACCAGAGGGAGTAACTATTAATCAATATTTCCTCCTGATTCAATTGTGAGTAAAATTAATTAATTTTACATTTATTACGGAAGTTTGTTAATTTAGTTTAATTGTTTTAATTTATGTAAAAAAAAAGTTATAACTATTAAATCACCCTTTAATTGTTTTGGGAGTGTGTAACGTTCTTAGAAAAGTAATAAAGAGAATTTGTTGGATTGCTTGATTGTTTGACTTTTGGAACACAGATATTAAATATAGTTGAATTTGTTGACTTTTCTTGCATGTTTGAATACATAAAATATATTAACTTTTTTTTTGCTTATAATTGAGTCCAGAGGGAGTAACACGTAGTCTTTTGCTTACTACTTCCTCATTAAGAAATTAAGAAATAATACAACTGTATTTGAAAATCAAGTTTATCATTTTTTTTCCATATATTAAATACATAATTTTTAATAAAAACATTTTTATTCTTTAATCAATATATTTGTGTAACATTTTTACATCATTATTTAGACGTCGTATTCTTGACTGAGTAAAATTAAATATATTAAATATTGTAACATGTTATGTATAGAATTAAAATAAACATATATATATATATATATATATATATATATATATATATATATATATATATATATATATATATGGTAAAAATTGTTGATTGCCATTTTTAATATTTTGGAATTATATTTGATAATGTTTTTAGAAAGGGTTCATAAGGTGTGAATCCTGTAACTTTTGGATGAGAAAATCATTTATCTTTCTCTCTATCTCTCCTTTGATTTATTTATTTTTTCTCTCATTCTTATTTCCCACATTTTTAATAATCATTCTCTCTCTTCAATAGATACAAAATCACTGTAACTTACAAGGGAAGATGGAATTGGAAAGGAAAAAAAGAACGTAAAGAGGACAAAGTTCATCACGAATGTTTGAATTCACACACTTAAAATTCATGTCTCATAACTTAGTTAACCGAGTTGAATTAAAGTTTATTTCAAAGTATAATATACTTATATATTCAATCTTACCTACATTTTCAGAAGAAAAAAACATTTTGCAAGCAGCTATTGTTATAAATAAAGCAACGGAAACATAAGTTATCCCATCATTTATGTTGTACCTCCATTTTTTAACACACTAAGCATACATCAAATTTCCCAATGGCTTATCCTTACATTATCCTCTGCATTCTCTGTATCCTCTCTGCATTCCCTTCTTCTTCTTCTTCTTCTTCATCATCATCATCAATTACCCTTCCTCTTTCTCCCTTATTCACCAAACACCCATCATCATCAGATCCATTTCAAACCCTCAAACTCGCCGCTTCTTCTTCTCTAACCAGAGCCCACCATCTCAAACACCGCCACAAAAACACCAACCTCAACCCTTCTCCTTCCACAGTGAACACACAAGTCTACCCCAAAGGCTACGGTGGATACTCCATAGATCTTCATTTCGGAACCCCACCTCAAACCTCTTCTTTCGTTCTAGACACAGGTAGCAGCCTCGTCTGGTTCCCCTGCTCCTCTCGTTACCTTTGTTCCTCTTGTAACTTCCCAAACATAGACCCAACAAAAATCCCAAAGTTCATTCCTAAAAACTCAACCTCGTCCATGTTCGTAGGTTGTACCAACCCAAAATGTGGTTGGGTTTTCGGCTCCAACGTTCAATCTAGATGCCAAGGTTGTAACCCCAAAACCCAGAATTGCACCCAAAATTGTCCTCCTTATATAATTCAATATGGGTTGGGTTCAACAGCGGGTTTATTACTCTCGGAAAATCTCAATTTTCCAGAGAAAATCGTTCAAGATTTTCTCGTCGGTTGTTCCATTCTCTCGATCCGTCAACCCTCTGGGATTGCTGGGTTCGGACGCGGGCTTGAATCGCTTCCCTCGCAAATGGGTCTCAAAAGATTCTCATATTGCCTTGTTTCTCACAAGTTCGATGACTCGCCGGAAAACAGTGACCTCGTTTTGCAGATTGGTTCCTCCGGCGACGGAAAAACCGGTGGAGTGAGCTACACGCCGTTTCAGAAGAACCCCGAAGTCAACAATGCGTATCGCGAGTACTACTACGTGAGTCTTCGGAAAGTCATCGTCGGCGGCGAGCGGGTCAAGATTCCGTTCGGGTTCTTGGAACCGGGTTCCGACGGAAACGGCGGAACCATCGTGGATTCAGGTTCAACTTTCACGTTCATGGAGAAGCCGGTGTTTGAGTTGGTGGCGAAAGAGTTCGAGAAGCAAATGGGGAATTACACGAGAGCTAAGGATATTGAAAACCGATCTGGTTTGAATCTTTGTTTTGATGTCTCCGGCGAGAAGAAGAAGAAGAAGGTGACTTTGCCGGAGTTGACTTTTCAGTTCAAAGGGGGTGCCAAGATGGCATTGCCTCAGGCGAATTATTTCTCGTTTGTGGACAGTCCCAGTGTCGTGTGTTTGACGATTGTTTCGGACGATGTCACGAGTCCGGCGAGGGCCGGTGGTCCGGCGATCATATTGGGGAACTATCAGCAGCAGAATTTCTATGTGGAGTATGATTTGGAAAATGAGAGGTTCGGATTTCGGCCTCAGAGTTGCAAAAAAAGTGCTTAATTTAGTTTATCTTTCAGGAATTCGAGTGTGTGTTTGGATTCATATAAGGAAGATCGATCAAAAGGATGTTTGGACAAATGCTACTAGAGGATAGCTTGTCAAACTAGCATATCATTGGCAAACTCGTGTGTTTGGATTCACGAACTTTATTAGTAAATAGCTTGTGTCAAAACACGTTTGGTATCTTGACAATGGTAATTCAAACACACCGTTGCAGAAGTCATGGTGGTCATTGGAACTGCATGGTTGTATTGTAGCCTTCACTCTTTACTTATTTATTATTATTATTTTCTAGGGAGTCAGTGGAGTTGACAAATGTTATTGATTTTTTGTTATCAAGTCACAAAAATAACAATGCATTGTTGCATAAAGAGATTGTGGATGCTAAGGATTATTTTTAATAAATGAATTTTATGATTAGTTCATCAAAGATATGTAAAGCAGATGCTAACTTCTAGCCGGTATTTTTGGTTTCATGTGATTTCAGTATGATATGAATATGATCCCCGGAGTGCTTTATTTGTTTTCTTAACATGGAAGCAAGTGTACATAAATTTATTCTTTTAACTTTCTTCCTTTCTGATTTGAGCTAAAGGTGTTTCTTTATAAATGGGATTAGTTCCTTTTCCATGCATGTTCTTTCCGAAAGCTTTCTTTCATGTATGGGAAAGGAAAGGTAAAGTGTTGGGTTCTTTTATTCTTTGTTCCATCTCCCATATGGTGTATTATTTGTGTTTCTTGTTTGTCATATAGCACTCAAAGAACTTACTTGCCATCCGATACATGTATGCCAAAGCAATCTTCTTTTGTCGATTATGACCGACACAGTAAAAGTTAAATAACATGCCTCAATTGGGATTAGGTGGCTCAACATGTTTGTGATTTTGATATTTTAAGTTCAATCCATAGAGGAAAAAAAAAGGCATGGTTAAATAATAGACTTTTGTTTTACAATAATTTGAAAGCGCCCACTAACATTTTTGAGACTGTTTAAATTTTCTTTGAATGGCTTTTTATTTATTCTTTAAGTTCATGCTAACGAGTGTTTCTTACGATTTCTTTAAGGAATCATAAAAAAAAAAGCTTTCGTTGGAAAACCAAGTATTTCACTTCTTCAAATATTAAATACACAAATTCCCAATACAAACTTTTTTTTTATTGATTCCTTAACGAGTGCCACATTCGTTAGCATTTCCCATTCTTTAAATCAAAATTAACCACCTAATAGTTTGTGCTTAAAGATTTCTGTAATCAATAAGGAATAAATTTGTGACTAACTTATTACTAACCACCATAATTGCTTAGATCATGGCACCAGTTTTTGTCACTATGTTTTGTTATCCTATTCGATTAGAAAGAAGGTAGCAGCGGTTCAGCATTTAATAAAGATATTGTAAGCTTGTGGGTATACTGGATTATTTGGCAGAAGAATGAAGTCACATGGCTAGAAAGTAGTGAAGAAATACGGACAATCCTATCCCGTTTCATAGTAAATGCTTCGGACAGGCAAGTGACCAAAATAAGACGGAAGAAAATAAAAAAGCTCTGATTATCAAGATCAGGACCTCCAAAAGGAATGATTTTATTTCAAGAGAATGTTAACAAATGTTCTTATAATATTGTTTAAAGAATCAATAAAAAAATTTATATGAGAAATTATATATTTAACATTGCGAAAAATGTTATACTTAGTTTCTCAATTCGTTAGAAAGATCCTTTATTTTATTCCATTTGTAGATGGTATAAATTTGTGTGCTCACGCTATTCTTTTTAAAGTTGTAAATTTGTGTGGTATATATATATATATATATATATATACTTCAAGCAATTAAGTTCAATTTGAATTAATCGTGTGTTTGGAACTCCAGTGAGACAATCTAAAAGCACACTGTGAAAGCTAGACAATGCTGCTTCCACTTTTATGACTAAAAGATTTAGTCGTTTGAAAAACGAGATTTTGGGTATAATTGATTTTGTAAAATTGATTTTGTAAAATTGATTTTAATATAATTAAGTTTAAAGTGAAGTGATTTATGTTTGGATGTTTTTATTTTGAAAGTAAGTTTCCTGTAAAACTTAATGTAATTTGAGGCTAAAAATCACGTTTGGGGGCAAAAGCTACAAACTCTAGCTTCAAGTTATAATTGATTCCAAAGTCAAAATCAAATCTAGTCAAAAACACTCAAACATGTCAAATTAATTTTTTGTCTCTGAAATCACTTTTACCTCTCACAAAAGTGAATCCAAACATGCACTTATAGAATGATATTTCACCATGATTTCATACAAACCATAATTCTCAAACGTGTTACCAAACACATGCTTAAACTTTCTTGAATATGTAGTTAAATGAGATGAAAGTTCTAAATTTGAAGTACATTTTAAGATTATTTTGACTTACATATCTTGTTTTATTATCAAATATTTGTTGATTGTCTTATTTGCAGATTGCTTGGACTAAAATGTTGAGTGGCTTAGTTTCATGTACTTGCTTAAGCATGCTTAACATATTGGATGGAATTCATACATGCATACCCTTTGTGGTTCACTGGTTGGAATTTGCGGCTATGAGATGGATGTTTAAAATAGATTTCCAAGGAATTTTTGTGGGTAGTTTGATCCTTTTGCTAGTATATAGAGCAATAATCAAAAAATAATAATGAACCCTGCCCCATTTGGTACTTCTGATATTGATCTTATGCTGATATGTATGTGTTTTCCTGGTCTTGTGGTAAGAGTCCTATATATATACCCATTTTTATCTTACAGTCACCGTATAATTTCTTGAAAATTATGCACAGTATTCTGAAAATTATACATAATTTCTCTTTAAAATTAGATAGTTAAGTGAATATGCAGAGAATTCAAATCTATGAAATCTTTTTTTTTTTTGGTTGGAATCAAATCCAACAAATCTAGCTATAGTAAAGCAAAACATTTATATGGTTGATTACTGAAGGAAGAAGTTGTCTGACTTTGGTAGAATCTATATTCCTACTATTAGTATTAAATTACATTATTTCATAGATCTTTATTACGTATGTACGTATTAATTAATGTAGGGAACCCTCATCCCCAGACTTTCCGACACTAACATGGCAATTTCCTCACGCTCCTTGTTTTTTTTTAATTTCCCTTTTCATTCTCTTTCTGTTTATGTGAAATCAATACCGGGTCTCGTTACTTCCAATCATGAAATTATTACAAAACTTATCATATTGTTAGATGCGGTTTTCAATTCCTGAGGTACAATGTTAATTTGTCTGTTGGCGGAGCTTTTTCTAGATTACCATTTACTTGTGAACCTCCTAGATCGACGGTACGTGCCTAACGCGCCTCCTTGGTTTTCTCCATGATGTTATAATCTACTACATCATGTACTGAAAGCTTATCCAAAAAAATAACAAGCAAGGAAACTCAAGGGAAACAGATCAAGCATCAATTCAAGCCATTGGATATTTAATTGAAGTGATCAAAATGATATGATTTTTTTTTTTTTTTGGGGGGGGGGCTGTTGAATGACATAAAATCCAACCAACTAGGACGCCATTAATTTGTACGATGGGGATGGGTTGTGGGCCAATTAAAATTTAAAATTATCACACTAAGCATCCTGCCTACATGCCATTTTGGTTATAGTCAATTCCACCCTTCGTTACCAATCATCCCTTTCTTCCACAAAATCGAACCCTTTTTGCGAGTTATCTTCTTTACTCTTCTTGAGTGCATTTGGCGGCAATTCATAAGTCTTCTTTTTTGTGGATGTGGAAAGAAACGAGATAAAAGAAAATAGAAAAAGAAAGAAAAATAAGTAGAAAGATACTTTTCTTTTTTATTCTTTGGATGAAGAGAGAAAGTAATAAAGATTACCTCTTTTTGTTTGGTCGGAAAAGAATTTAAAAGAAAATAAAATATTATTAAATAACTTTTATATCATTGTAATGTAATAAAATGTAATTATTTATCATTTGAATTTTAGGCAAATAATTTTTTTTTTGTTGATAAATTAGGCAACTCAATTCTTAAATTTCAATAAAATAATTAATTTATAATAAATATTAACAACATATTTATTTATTAACTTCACACATGTGTTACAAAAGTTACATGAACTATTACATTAGCAGAGACATTCATTTTAATAGTATAAACATATTTTAAGGAAAATCTAATACAATTTATTTATATGTATTCCAATTTTATTACAATATAACCCCTCATTCAGACATTCACACTTACATCAGCTTATGAGTCGTGCCACTGTATGTCACATTATACTTGTATTGGCTGAGGAGTAAAATTCGGCCACCGAGCTTGGATATCCGAACCAATCAAGGTGGGAAGGATAAGATATTGATATTATCTTTAATAATCTTATATAACCTTATCCGGTTAGGAGATCATTTTAAGATAATATTGGTATTATCTTTAATAATCCTGATATTATCTCAAATAACCTTATCCGATTAGAAAATATAATATCCCTTAAATTAAGGAAATCACATCTCTAAGAAGATTTAAGAGATAAAAGGAGATAAATCCAGATCTCTTAAAGATATGGGGATCCTATTATAAAAAGAGGAGAGCCCAAAGGAAAGACTCACTTTTCACTGACCCAGGTAACTCTCCCTTAAGCGTATTAGAGAAACTAGCTCGACTAAGAGACTATCAAAGAGTCCTTGCTCGCTGGTATTCATCTCAGATACAAGATTAGGGGATTGAGATCACCATATGACCAAGGGTTGAACCTAGAACTACGTCTGACTTTGATTCCCTTTGGGATACGTAGGATCAGAATACAATATTCTATCAAGTCTTAATCTAAAACAACCCTGGTGTTCACTCTTGGTTAGACGTTCTACGGCGAGACTCCGCCAGGTCGGATCTCGACGGAACATTTGGCACCCACCCGTGGGGCCAAGGAAAAACTTTCCCGGTTCCATAAGAAAGCTTGATGGTGACTACGGAATGGGTCGAGGGGAGGCGAACAAAGATGAACCATGAAGACCATGAGGCTTCGAACACAAGCCAGAACCATGACAATCACCCTCCCCCTCCCATCGATGAAGACAACCCTCGGCTGGGAGAGGTTATGGCACAGTTAAGGCAGCTGCAGAAGGAGAACAAGGAGATATGTGCTCAAAATCAAAGGCTTTTAAGAACTCGGAAAAGAGAAAGATCAGTGACACCTCTCGAGGAAGAGCAATCCTCACCCGAGGCTAGCCAAAAGGATCCATCCTACGTACCTTCTCCTCATGATACTAACCGACCGTCCAAGACCAAACCTCGCCCAGAGGCTTCAGAAGCTAAGTCTCGTACAGAAAGGACTATCCAAAAAGAAAGGGTAACAGACCGACGGCCGAGGTTGCCGTTCACGGATGACATCGATGAGGTAATCATGCCTAGACATTTTAAGCCCCTTAACATCGATAAATTCAATATCACCACTGACCCAACCGAGCACGTAGAATCCTTTATTTCTTCTATTTACCTGGTGACCGACTCGGAAGCCGTCATGTGCAAAATTTTTCCAACCACTTTGCAAGGCCTTGCCCTAACCTGGCTTACGAATCTACCACCTCGGTCAATTAATTCCTTTGATGTGCTTGTAACTAAGTTCACTGCACAATTCGCAGCGAGCCGAAAGCATAAAAGGCACTCGGTCTCGCTAGTGAATTTTAAACAAGAAAGGAATGAATCACTCAGAGATTATATGGCTCGTTTTAGTGCCAAACAAATTTTAATTCCCAATATGAGCTCAGAACTCTGTCTTCATACCGTCATGGGCGGTCTGAAGCCGGGGCCATTCTTTGAGTATTTATCTCGAAAACCACCGAGAGATTTTGAAGAGTTGCAGGAAAAAGCTACAGGTTTCATGAACTCGGAAGAGATGGTAGAATTCAAAAGGAGAGAAAGAGGTTTTGAAGACAAAAGCTCGGTTCCGAGCAAAGAAAGAGATAGGGAGGCTAATCCACAAAGGGCCCAAAAGACCAATGAAATGGGGTTCTCGAAGAGGCAACCCAGTACAGTCTTATACACCCAGGAGGTGTGCAACACCGAGTTACTCACCTTACCTCGACCGTCCAAAACGCCGGTCAATGTAGACAGAAGTAAATAATGCAAATGGCATCAAAACTATGGTCACTCCACTGAAGACTGTAGAGCAACCCAGGAAAAAATTGAGGACTTGGTACGGGCAGGTCGTCTTGACCGGTTCGTTCGCCGAGATGATAATGGAGGCGGACGAGCTGGTCGACGACGACGGAGACGCGGTTATGACAATCGTAACTGAGATGCAAACCTGCAAGGAAATAATCAGAACGAAGATCGATTGAATAATCAGAGGGCTCTCAATGAAGAAGCAGAAGGAGGAGTCAGAGGGATCATCAACACAATCTCAGGAGGATTTGCAGGTGGGGGAACAACAAGTTCAGCTCGGCAGCGTCATGTAAAAGCCATCCGATCTGTAAACACGGTGTCTGGAAAACCTACAAGGACAATACCTCCAATAACTTTCTCGGATGATGATTTCAAAGGGCTGGATCCAAATCAAGATGACCTAATGGTGATAACGGTCGAATTAGCCAACTTCTCGGTCAAATGAACACTTATTGATTAGGGGAGCTCGGCTGATATTTTATACCTGGCGACCTTCAAGAAACTTGGAATTCTAGGAAAGCTGATAAAAGAGCAGGAAGACAAGCTAGTAGGGTTTGCCGGGGAGCAAGTAAAAACACGAGGTTATATAGACCTCTTAACAACGTTTGGAGATGGAAAACTTTCCAAGTCCGTATCAGTCAGGTATGTTATTGTGGATACCAGCACGTCGTACAACATCCTTATTGGAAGACCGACGTTGAATGAACTCGGAGCGATTGTTTCTACCCCACACCTGACAATGAAAATCCCAGTCGAGTCCGGAGATATAATCGTTGTCCGAGCTGACCAACGGATAGCCAGGCAATGCTATGTGGATAGCCTAAATGTTACCCGAAACCAGGATATCGCAAAGAATGCCGAGGATGATAAATCAAAAGTGATAAGCTCGGTCAGTCCGGTAACTTCAGCGAGCTATGTCAGCATGTCTGAACTAGACCCATGGATGGAGATGTACGAGTCCAGAGCCGAACCAACAGAGTTTTTAGAAAGGTTCCAGTTGGGAGCCCAAGCTGAACAGTGCACCAAAGTCGGCAGTCCGCTCAACCCCTCGCTCAAACAACGGATTCAAGTGGTCTTAAGAAAGAATACTGATTTGTTCGCTTGGAAGATATCGGATATGCCTGGCATAGACCCCAATTTCACGTGCCATAAGCTATCTATATGTCCCGAAGCCAAGCATGTAGCTCAGAGAAAAAGAAAACTTGGTGAAGAAAGGCACCAAGCAGTAGCTAGGGAGACTGCCAAACTGGCCAAAGCGAATTTCATCAGAGAGGTGAAATACACTACTTGACTAGCCAATGTGGTGTTGGTTAGAAAGGCCAACGGTAAGTGGAGAATGTGCACCGACTACACCGATCTCAACAAGGCGTGCCCAAAGGATTCTTATCCCCTTCCCAACATTGACAGACTGGTAGACGGAGCCTCAGGGTACAAAGTTTTGTCCTTCTTGGACGTATATTCAGGTTATAACCAAATCAGGATGTATCCACCCGATGAAGAAAAAATGACATTTATGACTGATGGGGCAAACTACTGCTATCGGGTAATGCCTTTCGGTTTAAAAAATGCTGGTGCAACATATCAAAGGCTTATGGACAAAGTCTTTGTCAACCAGATCGGAAAGAACCTAGAAGTATATGTTGATGATATAGTGGTAAAATCCCATGACCTAAGGCAACACCCCGACGACCTCGAAGAAATTTTCAGTCAACTCAAAATACAACATGAGGTTAAATCCAGAAAAATGCTCTTTTGGAGTGCAAGGAGGAAAGTTCCTAGGATATATGCTGACACATAGAGGAATTGAAGCTAATCCAGATAAGTGCAAAGCTGTCATGGAAATGCGGAGCCCTCAAAATGTGAAAGTAATTCAGAGGTTAGCTGTCCGATTAGCTTCTCTATCCCGCTTTCTCCTAAAGTCCGCAGAAAAGGCAAGACCCTTATGCCAGCGCCTGAAAAAACCAAAAGAGTTCACCTGGATTGAGGAGTGTGAGAAAGCCTTTGAGGATCTGAAACTCTTTTTAGCTTCTCCCCCGATCCTCACTCAGCCTAAGCTCGGCAAAGATCTGTACTTGTATCTATCTGTCAACGATTATGCAATCAGTGTAGTAATCATCCAGGAAGAAGAAGAACAACAGATGTCGGTGTATTGTGTGAGTAGAATCATGAAAGATGCAGAAACACGATATCAAGTAATTGAAAAACTAGCCCTCGCCTTAATTATGGTAGCTCGGAGGTTACGACCTTACTTCCAGTCACACCAAATTATAGTCAAAACTGATCATCCAATAAAGCAGGTGCTTAGGAAACCCGATCTAGCCGGACGAATGATAGCTCGGTCAGTAGAATTGTCAGAGTTCAGTTTGCCATATGAGCCAAGGGGGCCGATGAAAGCACAATGCCTCTCCGACTTCATTGCCGAGCTCTCTTCTAAGCCTAGGTCGGAATCCTTCATCTGGCTTCTATATGTTGATGGATCATCTAACTTAAAGGAAAGCAGAGCTGGAATAATTCTCGAAGGGCTTGATGATCTAATCTTGGAACAATCTTTAAAGTTTGGGTTTACTGCTTCAAACAACCAAGCAGAATATGAAGCCCTTATTGCAGGACTGATGTTAGCTAGAGAAGTTGGAGTCCAAGAATTAAAATGCCGAAGTGACTCACAGCTTGTAACAGGACAAGTCTTGGGTGATTATCAAACAAAGGATCCCCAACTATCCAGGTATCTCTGCAAGGTTAATAGTCTAATTTCTGAATTTGATAATTTTACTATTGAGCATATACCTCGGGAAGAAAATTCCAGGGCAGATCTGTTGTCTAAGTTGGCTAGCACCAAGAAAGCTGGCCAGCTAAGAACTTTCAGTTAGGAAAATCTTCTCGAACCGAGCATAAAAAATGCCGAAGTGATAATGACCGAGCACTATGATCGTGGTTGGATGACGCCAATTTCCGAATATTTAGCCTTGGACAAATTGCCCAATGACCCTAAGGAGGCGAGGAGAATTCGTTTAAAATCTTGCCATTACACCATCATAGACGGAGAGCTGTACAGAAGAGGATTGTCCATGCCATTACTAAAGTGCATAGCAAAGGAGCAGTCCGAGTACGTAATGGATGAGATGCACCGAGGAATCTGCGTAATGCATTCAGGTGGCCGATCTCTGGCAGCTCGGTTCCTGCGAGCGGGGTTTTACTGGCTGACCATGAGATTGGATTGTGCTACCTGGACTAATAGGTGTGAGCCCTGTCAGAAGTTCGCCAATGTAGCACGAGCTCCAGGAGAAGAGCTCCATTCCATGTTCTCGCCGTGGCCCTTTACTATGTGAGGGATGGATCTAGTCGGTCCTTTCCCAGTGGCTAAAGGTCAAGTCAAGTTCTTGCTGGTAGGAGTAGACTACTTTACCAAGTGGATTGAAGCAGAACCATTAGCTACGATAGCTGCTAAAAAGGTTCAGAGTTTTGTATGGAAAAACATCATATGCAGGCACGACCTCCCTTATGCAATTGTCACGGATAATGGAAAGCAATCCACCGATAAAGAGCTTAGAGAGTTCTACTCCAACCTCGGAATTAAACCTAAAGTGACATCGGTTGAGCACCCACAAACAAATGGACAAGCAGAAGCAGTCAATAAAGTCATTTTAAACGAGCTCAAAAGAAGGTTAGGCTAATCAAAATGGACTTGGGTTGAACAATTACTAAGCATCCTATGGGCTTACCATTGCTCATCGCAGTCTTCAACTGGTGAAACGCCATTCAAGCTAACCTATGGAACCGATGCAATGATCCCAGTTGAGCTCGGTGAACTCTCTTTCCGAAGGCAGCATCACAACCAAAGTAAGAACGAAGAAGAAATCCGAGTTGAGCTTGACATGGTTGAAGAAGTCAAAGATGAGGCGAAAATCAGAGAAAAGCTATGCAAGCAAAAAACAAGTCGGAAGTACAACTCGAGGTTGCAGCCAAGGGAATTTGTGCAAGGTCACTTAGTGCTAAGATTGCAAAACGATGCGAGGAAAGACTCCAGAGAGGGTAAGCTCGCAGCGAACTGGTCTGGCCCCTTCAGAATAATAGAAAATCTAGGAAATGGTGCTTATAGGCTAGAAGAATTGTCAGGAAAGGTTGTTCCAAGAACATGGAACACTTCCCACCTTAAGTTTTATTTTAGTTACGGTTATGTAAGTAGGTGATGTACTCTTTTTCCTATCCCGGTCTTTTTCCCACGAGGTTTTGGCCAGGAAGGTTTTAATGAGGCACACCCAGAAAAATAAATAAATAGAATCATTTTCAGTTGCGCTATTAGGCAAGAATACTGTTATGGTTAAAAATTTATTTATGAAAAGTTAAAAACCTAAAAAGGTTGACCAAGCTAAAATCGACCGAGTTGAGGTCGAAATGCCGAGCCTATAAAGGTAAACAACATCTAAAGATGGTTAAAACCTAAAAAGGTTGACCGAGCTAAAATCGACCGAGTTGAGGTCGAAATGCCGAAGCCTATATAGGTAAACAACATCTAAAGATGGTTAAAAACCTAAAAAGGTTGAACGAGCTAAAATCGACCAAGTTGAGGTCGAAATGCCGAGCCTATAAAGGTAAACGACATCTAAAGATGGTTAAAAACCTAAAAAGGTTAACCAACCTAAAATCGACCAAGTTGAGGTCGAAATGCCGAGCCTATAAAGGTAAACAACAACTAAAGAACTAAAAAGGTTGTCCGAGCTAAAACCGACCGGGTTGAGGTCGAAATGTCGAGCCTAAAAAGGTAAACAACATTTAAAGGTAGTTAAAAACCTAAAAGAGGTAATCCGAGCTAAGATCGACCAAACCAAGGTCGAATGGCTAAACCTAAAAAGGCAACCAATGCCTAAGAAGGTAAGTAGATACCTGCAGGCATTCCGAGTTCCAAAAACTCGAGTAAACCGAGTAACATGCCAAACTGTAAAAGCCGAGCACTCACTTAGAAAAATTGTTACAATCTCGAGCTCCAAAGCCGAAAAGGCATTAGAAAATTTTCTAAGTAAAAAGTAACTCGTAAGCAAGCACGTGATTTCATTAATAAAAAGGGGTAAAGCCCAGAATACATAAGAGTTCAAAATAAAAAGGGCATTGCCCTAGGAACATGTTTCCTAGGTTACTCATGGGCATCCCCATGAGCAACGATTTCAAGAGTTGGGGTCATCCTTGACACTCAGAGGTATAGCAGAAGATTGGTCAGGTAGGCCCATTTCGCCTTCACCATCGGCTCCCTCCTCGGTTGCTTGCCCTTCACCCTCCTCTTCTTGAGCTACGTCTTCCTCATCCTCCAGCTCAGACAACGGAACTATAATTCCATCTCTGTTAAAATCCTTGTCCACGTCAGCAAGGGAGAAGTCAGCATTCGGGTTGAAGCGTTGAAGCTGCTTCTCGGCTCGGGAGAAGCCATTAACGTGCTCCTTCATAATGGAAGCCTCGGCTTCAGCCAGATCAGACCAGAGCTTGAGATTGGCCTCCTTCTTGGCCTCTAGCGACTTCCGCAACTCAAGACTGGCCTCCTTCTCGGCTTGAAGTCCCTCTGCGGCCTTTTGAAGATTGAGCCGCTCGACCTTTTCTATATCTAGCTCGGCCAGAAGGGCGGTCTTGCCTTCTTCCAACTCCGCCTTTTGGGCCTTCAGCTGGCCAATGACCCGAGCTTGCTCCTCACACTTGGCCACAGGTTGAGCCAACCCATCCCTCACTTTCAGGGCACGAGCGGCATCGGCCTTCATCACCTCCATCTTCTTGACGTTTTCTGAGAACTGGTGACTCCAGAAGCGGGTAATCGAAGCTATCCGAAGAGCATAGGCAGCAGCAGCCTCCATGCTTTCACCAGGACCTTGCTCCAGGAAAAGACGGGCATCGGCGGGTTTGAGCGTCTGGCCGTTGATGAGCGAACAGGGGTTAAACTCACTACCCCAAAGAGAACCGAAGCCCGGGTTGCAACTCCCGTTGTACCATTTGGTGTCTGAAGTAAGATCGGCCACCACAAGAGCCTTGCCCGATCTCCTCTCGACGGCGGGAGTTTCTTCAACAACCAGTAGGGGAGAAGGACTTTTCCCTGGAGCCTTGGACTGCAAATCTTCCCGAGTCCTTTTAGAGAGGCGTGTGTTCAGGTCAGCAGCATTAGTAACCTTATTCTTTTTCTCCTTAGCTTCGGCAACCGGAAACGACCCACCAACAGCTTGGTTAGCCGACTTCTTCATCAAATCTTTATAATTGAACTTCCCCATTATCACTGAAAAAGGGAAATCTGCCAGATACAAGTATGTTGCAAGGTAAGTAAAGTACCCACTAAAAAGCTACTTACAATCAAAATCGGCTTGCTGAGTTGACGATTTGGGAAGAAATAAAAGTTTCCCACAAGGCAATGGCCGAGGATAGAGCTTGAGGAGCTCAACATCGGCTCTTTCTTGAGTTGTCATGCAACCAACGTCGTAGCTAGAAAACTTAGTGAGATGGGGTTGCTAGTAAAGAGGGAATTTGGAGGTTCCATCCGAGTCATAAAATAGGGACTCATTTCCTACAGTAGGTCGGACTTTGAAAAAGTCTGACTTGAAAAATTTGTATGAACTCTTGTAGAGCCCAATGATTCCTCTACCCTCCATCCCACTAAGGGAGATCCAACCAACCCGATCCCCAAATCTGACTTTATAAAAGTAGAGGAATATAGGAGCAGTAGCCACCACTCCTATCTGCCCGCAAAGAATTTGGAAAGCCTTTAAAAAGGCCCAGCTGTTCGGGTGGAGTTGAGTCGGGGCAACATTCATAATCTTCAAAACATCACACTCAAATTGGGTAAATGGCAAGGTAACTCCAATCTGCTCAAACATGGTTTTATATACGTATGTGAAAAAATGTTGATCTGGAGCAGCATGAAGGAAGACGTGTTCATTCTCAGAACACGGCAAACATTCTACAGTGCCACTAGAAGAAGAAACTTTGTTTTTCATGGACGACAGGGATTCAGAATCCATAAAATTTGAATGAAAGGCTCCCGCATCAGGCCTTACCCAAAAATACCCAGGTATAGTGATATCTAGGTATGAGACTCTAGACATCCTATTGGTACGCTTACGGCGCTTGAAGATGGGTATGGCATTAGGAGTAGCGGAGCTACTCTCCTCAGAGGAGGAGGAGGCACCATTAGCACCGCCACAACCATCAGGGGAAGATGGAGAAGGACGAGGAGAGCCCCCAATTGGATTGATTTCGGGCTCTACGATCTGAACCCCAAAAGAGGCATTCTGGGATACCTCGAATGAAGTCTCCATGGATGAAAAATCAGAAATCAAACTGGAAAAAAAAGATGAGAAGGGCGTACCTCGAATAGGAAAGGGAGTGTGAAATCTTGGACTAGAAAGGACTCGATAGAGAAGAAAATCGAAGGTTCAAGGAAAGTAAAGCCCTGTATCAGGAGCTCACTCAATTTATAGAAAAAGAGCAAAGCTTCAAAAAGAAATGAAATGTTCCTTTTGGTGAAATGATGGTGGTTGTTGACGTGTGAGAGAAGAGAAACGTCCCTTCAAGTATGCGCAAATTCGGCGCACTAATGGAAAAGAAACACGTGGCAGAGACATCGGAATATACGCTGTCATCAATTAAAAATATGGGCATGCAGTTACAGCGCAAGCCTCGGAAATCATGCCATAAAAGCCACACGTCACAAGTCAGCTTTGCCTTAATAACAAAGGGCAACGTCGCTTTTCATCTCGGGAACCGAGAAAATATGGTCACAGTACGAAACTAAGATGACTACCTCGACTAGGCTCGGCTCCTTCAAAAAGCTTCCACGCATTCAGCTCAAAGCTTGGGGGGCTTGTATATGGGCCGATGTGTAAAGCTCGCCAACTCGAAGCGTGAAACTCGGTCTCCCGAGGTGTTCACCGAGGTAAAAGATATATATATGTACCGAAGTGTGAAGCTCGGCCGATTACCTCGCCAACTCGAAAGGCTAAAGAAGAGACCAAGTTCCTAAGCTCGGTCACCGAGGTTAAACGATTGGTCGAGGTACGAGATCGGTCATTCAGACTATGGTAAAAAGGGGGAGAGAACCTACACCATAAACCTTAGATCCTCCAAATAATTTTAAAAAAAAGGCCAAGCTCGACTACTGTTACGAAAACTTTTACGCTTCTACTATCTCAAATATCAGGGGGCTTGTGTACTGGCCGAGGAGTAAAACCCGGCCACCGAGTTTGGATATCCGATCCAATCAAGGTGGGAAGGATAAGATATTGATATTATCTTTAATAATCTTATATAACCTTGTCCGGTTAGGAGATCATTTTAAGATATTGGTATTATCTTTAATAATCCTGATATTATCTCAAATAACCTTATCCGATTAGAAAAGATAACATCCCTTAAATCAAAGAAATCACATCTCTAAGAAGATTTAAGAGATAAAAGGAGATAAATCCATATCTCTTAAAGATATGGAGATCCTATTATAAAAAGATGAGAACTCAAAGGAGAGACTCACTTTTCACTGACTCCGGTGACTCTCCCTTAAACGTATTAGAGAAACTAGCTCGACCAAGAGACTATTAAAGAGTCCTTGCACACTGGTATTCATCAGATACAAGATTAGGGGGTTGAGATCACCATATGACCAAGGGTTGAACCTTGAACTACGTCTGGCTTTCATTCCCATTGGGATACGTAGGACCGAAATACAATATTCTGTCAAGCCTTAATCTAAAACAACCTCAGTGTTCACTCTTGGTTAGACGTTCTACGGCGAGACTCCGTCAGGTCGGATCTCGGCAGGAACAATACTAAACATATTTCTTGTCTTTATCATGAGACACCAATTGCAAATGCGTAACACGGTTCCTGTCTCACAACACCTACAACTGGCTGGAAAAATCGGTTGGCCTTTAAGTAGTCTTTTTGGTGTGCGGGCTATACTTTTTAATCCACCAACCAGTCCTAACCCGTCCCATCTAACCCGTCAAGAAAACGGGTCGATGATGGGGCGGGACGGTTTGACCCTTCGGGCCAACTTAAACTTTTTAAATTCTTTTTTTATATTAATTTAAATATTTTGTTTAGACCTACATAAACATAATCATACAATGTTTTTTACCTATATTATTATTATGTTTATGATGTTTAAAATTTGTAATAATATTCAAATATTATTAATAAAATTTAAATAAATAATAAATGATAAACATTTTTTTCTAATATTATAATCGTAAAATCGTATTAACAATCAACCCATCCGGCCGCGTTTAGGAAGGTTTGCGATGGGATGGGTTGGCCACTTTGGACATCCCAACCTAAAAGCTGGGAGTTAATGCTGTCGATTGAGTACATTTGTATTTCCATTCATGATTGTAACATGACCGTGCATGAATCCCTATGGAGCCATTAGCCTTTAGAGGTAAATAAAGTGATGGGTTGGGTTATAGTGTATCATTCATATTTTACATCACTCATTATATTATTTATGTGATAAATTTTGGGCCAATCAAATTGTCACATACGTTGATCAAAATTTCAAACTTTTTAGTTGTATTATACTATAGTCAAACTATATAAATACAGTATATTGTAGTATAATATATATGTTTTTTGTATTTGTAAATTTAACTCATATTAAAATAATATTCTTTTATTAGAAAAAATGATTATATTGCAAAATATTATTGACAACGAACATTATTTTAATTCATATTAAAATATTATTTTACAATATAATCATTTTTTTAATAAAAAACATTATTTTAATATGAGTTAAATTTGCGAATATAAAGAGTGCATATACTATACTACAATATATTGTATTCATATATTTGACTACGGTAGAAATACAACTAGAAAGTTTGAAATTTTGACAAAACCCATGTGGCAATTTGATTGGTCCAAAATTTACCACATATAGATGGTATAGTGGGTTGTGTAAAATATAAGTGGCACACCTTAACCCAACCCTACAGTTCCTAGAAAAATGATAATGTAGCAGTTTCTAACTAATAATGTAATTGAGTAATTCCCTCTGCACGATAAATATAAGAAAGAGAATATTACCAAAGAACTTGTTAGAAAGAGAAATGTTTTTGGACAGAGTTTTCCGATCCCAAAGTAAGGGACACCGTTTGTTTGTTTTATGTATATGTAGATATCGAACCCGATAAATTTTGTAGAGATTAATAGAAAAATACAGTGTCTAATATCTCTGTGTGTCCAAATAACAGCTATTAGAAATCGGATCGGCATGAAGAACCCGTAGGAGTCAACAGCCAAAATACAAAGAAGAAAAGGTCAGATAAAAGAGAAGAGAAAGAAAATGCATTTGTTTTTATTACCTTATCATGTGCATGTGAGTGAACATGTGATTTTTCTTCTCTTGTCCCAACCCGACATGCTATAATTGATGACAATTGAGTTCAGTCCACTTCATCTCATCTTCTTTTTGTCTTCCTTGCTGGATTCTCCTTCACCCGTTCACCTAATGGGCTGTACTAGTTGTAGTTCCACTTTCCTCTACAGTTTCTGCCTAACCGAGAAGTTGATGTTTTCCCATCAGCCAGCTGCAGGTTCTGCTCAAAATTCATCAAATAAAACCAGCTTTTCAAATTTAAGTTATTCACTGGTTTTAGCACCTGGGTTCAAAACTCCAACATCCCTAATTTATAAGGATATACATAAAACTTGGTTAGTGTTAAATTGATATTTATTCACTCATATTTAGCTTGATAATCTTACATTAGTGGAACTAGTGTAGTGTATCCGTACAACGCAAGTGGAACAGGTGTAGTGTATCCGTACAACGCACGGATAAATTTTCTTGCAAAATAAATTATTACAATATTTAATTCAAACTCGATTGTAATTGTTATTTTTATGTTGAAATATAATTACAATATATTTTATTGATTGAAACAAAATACTTAAATTATTTATGCTATAATTATATTATACTAATAGTAGTAATTATTTCGTTTCAAAAATCCTTGAACCTGATAACGGAACCAATAACCATCAGGTTTGATTCGGTTCGCTTCAGATCCTAACAAAAAAAAATGCAAACCAACTTAATTGGTTCGGTTCAAACTTTCGGGTTCGTCAAATTATTGGTTCGGGTCTTACACTCATAAACTTTCTCGAAGAACATAATAGTCTTGCTACCTTTCATGGATAAAACATTTAAAAACAGTCAACAACCCGACATACTCTAGTTAGTACCCGAATATCACTACAAGAATTTTCGCTGTTTCCCAGGGCCTGTGACCCTGGGAAATCCATAAAATCCGTGGGAAAATACACATTTCCCAAGGATGACCCACGGATTTAGATCCCTCGGTTTTGTTGTCGTGAACGCTTTCCCAGGGCTTCGCCGGGAAATACCGGGGTTACAGCCTTGGGAAATTTCCCAGGGATCTATCCCTGGGAAAGATTTCCCACGGTTAGAACCCTGGGAAATTTTTCCCAGGGACAGAACCCTGGGAAATATTTCCCAGGGATATATCCGTGGGAAATATTTCCCAATATTTCCCAGGGATAGATTCCTGGGAAATTTCCCAGGATGCTAACCCTGGGAAATATATGTTTTGTTTAAATTATAAATAAAACCTTATATACATTAATTTATGCTAAAGTGGATAAATAAATAATTATTATTTTTATATGAATGCATCAACAAAGAAATTAACATCATAATTCAAGCAAACAATTTGTTCAACACAAAATGTTATTCAAGTCATATTTGTTCAACGAAAAAATTATTTCAAACCATAATAAACATGATAAGTAAAATAAACTAAGAATCCCCATTATAAGGCTCCTCAACAAAATGGTCAAGAGAGTCATCGTCCTCCACGAGCATGCTTTGGGTCGCCCGACTAGGCCGTCGTGTTGTGGGGGCTCGCTTCTTTACTGCAGAATCGCCTTTGTCTCCATCGGTTGTCGCATCGTATCCATCATCACACGATGCTCCTCATCCCTCGCCGCTCCTCTCTTGGGAAGCGACCAACATCCGCCTCAACCGAGCAATCTCACGAGACTCCCGAGGGTAACGCCTCGCATGTGGTGGACGCTTCAACCCTAAGCTCTAACTTGCGCGAGGCCCTTTCCGATAGTTGCTTGGCAAGGTCTCCAAGACCGCACAAACGACCCTTATACTTGCCGCCGACGACTTCTCGCCCAAACATTCAGCGCAAGTAAGTTTTCTCGTCCTCAGTGGGTTAGTGGGGTGGATGGTGAAGAGGTCGATGATTAAGACATATGTTGACTCATCCTCTCATGAAACTCCTCTGTTACAATACATCGGACTATCAAAATTTGAACAATATGTTACAAGATAAATTATGCAGAAAAAATGGACGAGTTTCCCCTAAAACTACAACATCCCAAATGTTTACAAACGGAACACCGCAATTTAAATCCATAAATCATCAGAAAAGCTCAATAGGATGCACACAAATTATCATGTCCAAACTAGTTATAACATTTCCAATGTCAGCAAAGTATCAATAGGTCCAAATATAAAGTGACTCTACAGGACTCGATAATCAAAACATGAATAGTATGTTACACGATTAATTATGCAGAAAATTGGACAGAGTTTCCCCTAAACCTCAACCTTTACAAATTGAACACCACAATTTAAAACTGCAAGTCATCAAAAGCTTAATAAGATTCACACAAAGCAATATATTCAACTCCCTAAAAGCCAATGCTCAAAAGCCAATGCTAAAACTAGTCATAACATTTGAGGCTCTCTGCCTCTCAAGTCCAGTAAAGTATGAATGTTACAATATCTATTAAAATCAATAGCTTCTTCAAAAATCAAAAGGGCATATTACCTGAGTGCGCTTGGAGCGCTCATCTATGTACTCGTCGGTAGCCTTCCTAGTATGGGTGCGTTTGTGAACCTCATGAATCTGTACTCCTCGATTATACCGGCGAGCCTATAACACAAGCATAGATGATTAAGATAACAAGTAATGAACTATGATGTTGGAATAAATACATTTAATGCATAAAGAATGACAGTATGAGCATACCATACGATCTGCCCACTGCGACTGGGAAATGCTTCCTCCTGTGTGCAGGCTCCCACCCTTTTCTGATGCTCTATTTTTCTTTGTGACCGCGCTGTCGCCACGCGGCAAAAAGAACGAGCGATTATAAAATAATGCAGTATAGTGCGACAACTCGGATCGTCTCTCAAGGACTCCTTAGTTGTTGTTATTATTAACAGAAAATTAGTAAAAGTTAGAAATGGGGGTTTTGGATTTGAAAACTAAATTAAGAAAACAAAACAATAAAAACAAAGCAGTTAAAGAAAATAGCAAATAGACAAAAGCGATTAACCTACTGTTCTCAGTTTCCCACTATCATTGGTTCATGCAAATCCTAAGCAGATACTAATCCCCTCCCGGTTGTAGCAACAATTAACAAACGAAAACCGCTACTACAGATGTATGTTCCTATTCCCGAAATAACAAACGGGGTTAAGCTCTCATGAACAAACGAACATGAATGAACACACGCGAAATAACAAACGCGATTATATATAGGAACATTGCATCACCGAGATGAAACAATACCATACTATATATTCCTGAAATAACAAACGAAACATACAAAGCATTGCATTGAAAAGAGAGAAGCAAATGATCATGGAATCACAAAACCTCAAGTGTTAACGAAACCAATTACTGATAGATTAATCTAGGAGACTAATTCTCCATTCTGAGACATAAGCGAAAAAGAAAAGAAAAGGAAAATAAACTATTGAAACTACCACTTGCTCCCTCGACTCCTAAGAACTAGCCAAAAAAACTCTTTCTTCTCTCTGTCCGATGCGTTCGCATTTTTATAAGCTTCTGCGCGTCACGGCCGTGATGTATGTCACGGCCGGCCGTGATCGTTTACGCCAAGGGTGACTTTTCACATTCTGCAGTGCGTTATGGCCGTGATGTATATCACGGGCAGGCCGTGATACATTCTGACTTTTGGTTTCTCTATTGTCACGGCGTGACCTTCATCACGGCTAGACCGTGATTCTTTTCGACTTTTCATGATCTTCGCATCACGGCCGTGACCATTGTCACGGCACGGGCGTGATAGCCTCTCGCCGAGATACACTTCCTTCTTTGCTCTTTTTATTATCCTGCAAACAAGAAAAAAATAGTAAATACTTTATTCAACTCTAAAACAACTAAATTAACATAAAAACACTTTACAGACTCAAAATGCTGCTTAAGGACAATCAAGTCTAATTTGGGTGAAAATGATATGAAATTGGCACAAAGCCAAAGTCTTTACTAGTTATAAAACCAGTCAAACAGAGGCTCATCAAAATACCCCAAACTTAAACTTTGCTTGTCCCCAAGCAAACTAAAACTCAAAAACTTAAAAAGACTCAAGACCTGGCAAGCTCATAGGATTCAATCAACTTTGCACAAATTCAAGCAACTTCAAAAACAATTTTTCTTCATTGTTTCCCCCTTTTCAAACAGAGCAATCCCCACATTCATTTATTCCAAACATTTGAGAGTTTCATCATGAAAACAATCAGAAATCTAAGCAGGGAATCCAAGTCACACACAAGAGGGAGATCACCAAATCCAAACAACTGCCTTCCTCACAAGGGTATTATTTGTTCACTCAATCGCTCAGTTTGTGTCTAGGCTTTCACTCAATTTCACTTTTAAGAGCACTTCCCATAAATTTGATTTTCATCTCTAAATAGTTCCCACAGAAAATATGCAAGCAACATCAAAAGGTCTTTATTGGGTTGTAATGGGGCCTGGCTAAGGGTAGGATATACACAAGGAACTAGGCTGAAGACCCTAGGAACTAAGAGAGCATGAAACATTTTTACACTTTGAATTTAACTCAAGTTCCTTTTCTCATTTTTCTTTTTGCTTTGGGTGACTACAACCTTTTTATTTTCTAATACTTTTTTTTTTCATTTTTACACTTTCCTTTTTTTTCTTTTTTTTTTCTTCTTTTTTTTTTCTCTTTTTTTTTTTTTACATCCCAACAACATATTACACCTTGCAGCCACCCCAAACTTAGTTTCTTGCACCCATTCTAAGATTACATGCTCTCCTAATCCTAAGATCGGGTTAACATGGTTTTCCAGATTTTTGGGCTTATAACATTAGGTTATCAAGAATTAACAGGCTAATAGGCTCAATGGGGCTAACTAGGGAACATGCATTAAGAATGGTTATTTTAGGCTAAGTAGCTATTTACAAAGAAAATGCCTAAATCATTTGAAGCAAACATATAATCATGCAAACCAAAAAGAAATTCAAGCAAATTCAGGAAAGTGCAACTCAAAAGTGATTTTCACACAGTTTAAAACATGTTGGAGGCTCAAAACCTCACCTGGACATTTATGCAAATTATTTGAAAGAGATTATATCCCTAGTGTGTGCTTCCTATCACCCCAAACTTATCATAAATCATGCCATCATAAAAAAATCTCAAAGTTCAGTTTTCAATCTCATGGGGATCAAATTTTCAAAAATTTTCCAAATCCTAGGGGTAAACAGTCAATACATATCATGCAATCATCTATGCAAAAATTAATCAAATCCAATAAACTTGCCAATACTAGACTTAACACAACTCCTGAGCTTCTCAAATTATTCAGGAGCTTTATTGGAAACAAAACAGAAATAAAGCAAAGAAAAAAAAAATTTAAAAGAGCAAGGTAAAGAAAAACTCATTGAGGGGTGGTTCCACCGGGATCCCATTGCTTGTAACATAAGTCCCACATGGTAGCCAAAGGGTGGTAGTTCATTCCATGCTTCCCTAACTTGCAGCCTTTATACGGAAGTGGGTGCTTGACAATCATAGTAACCTCGCCCAGTGCGGCGGACTTTTCACTTCCTCTGGGGTCACAGATGACCTCTTTCTCAATAAAATCTCCCCAATAGAAGTGGGGCTCAACCTCTTGGACCGGCCATGGTGCAAGATCCAAGGGTGCAAAATCCATCACTGGTTCCTCAGGGGGAAATGGTAAACAGTTAGAAATGGTTAACGGTGCTGCTTCATTCTCATTATCATCCTGCAAAATAGAGTCAAGAAACCCAGCACAAACAGCACACGGGTTAGTGTCAGTACAGTTAGTACATGTAGTAAAAGAAACTAAGTTAGTAAAGATCTGATTGTCTGGACTTTCTGCACACTGTTCATCCACCCCATCACTTTCAACACCTGCATCTAAAACCAAAGATTCTTCTTTATCCTCAAGCACGGTGGAGCGAATGTTCTCCTGATCCTCCTGATCTTCATTTTCTTTGTTTCCTTTCAAGTATAAACCTGCATAACAGTGTATACACAAAACAGCAGTACCATCACAATAACACTCATCAGGATCAGGGGATTCAACACTAAACTCATCATCAACAGAAGTATTATCAAAATCATAATCAGAAGTATTTTCAAAAATAACTGGTGAATCTTTATGTTCTTCAATGGGCTGTGGAGTTAGCATTGCCGCCGAGTTGGCGGTAACTTGATCAATTAGAGCCCACAACTTCTGAGATTCAGCTTGGTCCCTCTGTTGGGCTTCACGATTACTCGCCTCCATTGCCTCCATCCTCTGTTGAAATTCAAGATTGTATGCCATCCGTTGATTGTTCTCTTCCATTTGTTGTATCATAGAAGCAATCTCATCCAAGGTGCTCCGTGAAGGTTCGGAAGGTGCAGAGGTGGTCACTTGGCTAGGATAGTATGGTGGTGGCTCACTAAAATTAGGATAATACATGCAAGGTTGCTCATAATAAACATTAGGCAAATATCCAAACATGTAATTATCCATGGCAATCAAACAACCAGACAAAGCAGTCAAAACTAATTAGAAAAGAATTTTATTTTTTTTTAAATGTAACTTTCTGCTAATAACAACAAACAAGAGTCCCCGGCAACGGCGCCAATTTTTGACCGCGCTGTCGCCACGCGGCAAAAAGAACGAGCGATTATAAAATAATGCAGTATAGTGCGACAACTCGGATCGTCTCTCAAGGACTCCTTAGTTGTTGTTATTATTAACAGAAAATTAGTAAAAGTTACAAATGGGGGTTTTGGATTTGAAAACTAAATTAAGAAAACAAAACAATAAAAACAAAGCAGTTAAAGAAAATAGCAAATAGACAAAAGCGATTAACCTACTGTTCTCAGTTTCCCACTATCATTGGTTCATGCAAATCCTAAGCAGATACTAATCCCCTCCCGGTTGTAGCAACAATTAACAAACGAAAACCGCTACTACAGATGTATGTTCCTATTCCCGAAATAACAAACGGGGTTAAGCTCTCATGAACAAACGAACATGAATGAACACACGCGAAATAACAAACGCGATTATATATAGGAACATTGCATCACCGAGATGAAACAATACCATACTATATATTCCTGAAATAACAAACAGAAACATACAGCATTGCATTGAAAAGAGAGAAGCAAATGATCATGGAATCACAAAACCTCAAGTGTTAACGAAACCAATTCTGATAGATTAATCTAGGAGACTAATTCTCCATTACAGACATAAGCAGAAAAGAAAAGAAAAGGAAAATAAACTATTGAAACTACCACTACTCCTACTGACTCCTAAGAACTAGCCAAAAAAACTCTTTCTTCTCTGTCTGATGCGTTCTGTTTTTATAAGCTTCTGCGCGTCACGGCCGTGATGTATGTCACGGCCAGGCCGTGATCGTTTCTGCCAAGGGTGACTTTTCACATTCTGGTACGTTACGGCCGTGATGTATATCACGGGCAGGCCGTGATACATTCTGACTTTTGGTTTCTCTATTGTCACGGCCGTGACCTTCATCACGGCTAGACCGTGATTCTTTCTGACTTTTCATGATCTTCGCATCACGGCCGTGACCACTGTCACGGCCTGGGCGTGATAGCCTCTGCTTCAGATACACTTCCTTCTTTGCTCTTTTTATTATCCTGCAAACAAGAAAAAAATAGTAAATACTTTATTCAACTCTAAAACAACTAAATTAACATAAAAACACTTTACAGACTCAAAATGCTGCTTAAGGACAATCAAGTCTAATTTGGGTGAAAATGATATGAAATTGGCACAAAGCCAAAGTCTTTACTAGTTATAAAACCAGTCAAACAGAGGCTCATCACTTTGCCTGAGCAGAAATTTTTTTAAATTGATCAGAAGCCCAATAACGACGCAACTCCTCCCAAATACCATCTCCAATCCAGGATCGCTGTATGCCACTCTCACGAGCCTCCCTAAGCATATCAGAAAGGCGTTCGGAGGCTTTATGGTGAAAGATCCTCTGGATCTCTGACTCATCTTCGTTCCTCCATGCCGCCTGACCCTGTTTTAAGATAAATAACAATTGTTATACTAATAGTTTCGGAAATAATAAAAACCACATTAAGTAAATTGAGATTTGCTACTTACTCTAAACGCATCAAACATACTAATCCGCTCATTGTCGGTGAGTTTTCCCCATGATGTAAATGCCCTATGATACCTTTGCTGGATAACAAACGCGATGGCACTCATTTGCTCTCTTACAAGGAAGGAACCTTAACAAGAAAGACGCATGAACCAATCAAACACATGGTAATAAATTATGATACAATGCATGAATCAACCAAACACATAGAAATTTAATTAATTCTTACCCGTTACCACTAGGCCTAATAATAGGTCGACCATCGGGCATGAGCTCAACTACCACTCGCTGCATCTAGCTCCTCTAGCTCCCATGGCTCCACCGGCTCCTCTCGGCTGCTCATGCACATCTCGCAATCAAGGTGAGCGTGAATAGCCTGGACTATATTGTTGCTCCTCATCCACACATCTTGAAGGAGATGCTCTATAGTGTGCATGTGTCGTGAACCCTGGGGTGGGAATCATATCGAAATGAGGCGATGTAACACGTGGAGTCGGTGAATGTGCTTCTTTGTGGTGGGCGCGATGTAGGTACATGTGGGTGTGGTGCCGACTGATGTAGAGGTAAGCGTTGAAGGCATACGTGAGTATCCATCTATAGAATCACGAATCACTAAATTTGTGGAAGGTCTGTTCCGACGACGACGGGGATTTGGACGGGGGTCAGTATCAACCATAATACCCTTACCCTTATCGATGAGTGGAGGTGGGTCACGTCCTGCAGACATGTCTAAAGAGCAATTTAATGTTAAAACAAAAGTTATCAGATATAGCAATAATATAAGTTATCTAAGTCATTAAAGTCAACAAATATAACTAACTAATAATCCAACAGCCTAAAATAAGTTATCTAAGTCATAAAGTCAACAAGTATAACTAACTAATAATCCAACAGCCAAAAATAACTTAACCATCCAAATCATAAAGTCTTCAGAAGATCTAATACAAATTAACTACGATTTATTCAGAATTTGAGTCATCGTCTTCAGCTCCTGTTGAGTCATTATCTTCTTCCTCATCATCTTCAGATCCTGTATCTTCATGTTCTTCAGTGGAATTATCGTCTTCTTCATCCAAATGCTCCTGGATGGATGACAAATTGGCGATATTCACTTCTTCACCAGCGACTTGCAAGTCCCCTAAGCCATCAATAGGGTCAACTTCAATGACTTCAGCTACATGTGACATTACATCCACTTGATAAGGCACCTCTCCCTCTGAATCATCCACTTCGATGCTACCCCTTGGTGTTGTCTTGATGGCGACGGACCAACCTCGTTTGTCCTTACGAGTTGGTGGATAAGGTACGTAATACACCTGTCTCACATTTTGTGCTATGATAAACGGATCATCCCTTTGATATCTTCTACTCATTCGGATGTCCACATTATTACATTTCGGGTTAAATTTTGTGCCTCTACCGGACGGATCGAACCAGTTACAATAAAATAGAACTATTCTTTTAGTATAGTCTAAAGAAGGGTACACCAGTTCATATATATGTTGGATCACGCCGTAGAAGTCATCTTCAATTCCTTCTGTGAGACCCTTTACATGGACCCCGCTGTTGATGGTTTTTTTGCCCTCCGTCCATGATTGGGTATGAAATTTATACCCGTTCACGAAGTAAGTGTGCCATTCTTTGACTTCTGTATTAGGACCATCGGCTAAGTTCCTTAAGTGTTTGTTGATGGGAGTTGGTTGCTCACGGTAAACCTACATATGTCAGTTCTAAAAAATCATGTCTACATTTTACTCACAATGTATAATTCAAAGATTTTTAAGATACTAACTTGTTGCTTAAACCAGATTGGAAACTCAGCATGTATACGAGTGGACTGTTCTTGCCATGTTGTTTGCAGATATCAAGAAGGCATTTGTAAAGTTGGACAATATATATTATAAGCACAAAAATATATACTATTAGGTATTCGAAAGAAAAAGATACGAAATGCGTACTCAAGGTATGGTTTAACTTCGGTACAATTGATCAACACATGAACATGAGCCGACTTCCTCTCTTTGTCCGATAACCAGTGAGAGGTCTCCTTCCCGGAAGCACGACCAGGCTGGCAAAAGACTGACAAGGTTAACGGATGTCTTTCACTTTCACTTTCCATTTCATTCCTACTATTTTTTGGTGACAACATGAAGTTCTTGAAATAATGGGAACAAAAATGGGTTGTCTCACGGTGTAAGTAAGACGCACAGATTGATCCTTCAACCTTAGCCTTATTTTTCACCGACCGTTTCGAATCACCCATGAATCTATAAAACAACAAGAAGTTCATAGTCATATCCTTTCACTTCGAATGGAAAAAAGTCTAATTAAAATTCTATGATGGTTATATTACCTTTCAAATGGATACATCCACCTATATTGAACAGGTCCACCAAGCCTCGCTTCATACGCGAGATGTACTCGGGAGATGCTCCATAGAATCAAAGAAACCAGGGGGAATATTTTCTCCAACTTGCATAGAATTATGGGAATATTTTGCTCCATCCTAATCAGGTCATTCTCCCTCAACGTTGCAGAGCACAAATCCTTGAAGAATTGACTCAATTCGATGAAGCGGATTCAAGACATGCACGGGCAATGAACTAAAAGCAATAGGAAGTAAACATTCCATGAATACATGACAATCATGGCTTTTCATCCCATGCATCCTTCCTTTGTTAACATCGGCACATCTTGCTAAGTTGGAAGAATAACCGCCCGGCATCCTAAGTTACGTTATCCAAACGACAAACGGTCTTTGCTTCATCGACAGTTAAAGTGTAACTAGCTTTCGGTTTTAACATCTTCCCATTAGCCTACGACTTTAGCTCCAACTCCGGTCGCCTACAATACAAAGCTAAGTCCATTCTTGCCTTCTCATTGTCCTTGGTTTTCCCACTAACATTCATGACAGTGTTTACTATGTTATCAAAAAAGTTCTTCTCAATGTGCATAACATCGAGATTGTGTCTCAACAAATTATCTTTCCAATACGGGAGGTCCCAAAAAGTACTTCTTTTTGTCCAGTTATGGCCTTCCCCGTATCCTTGTAATTTGGACACACGACCATTGCCAGTGACTTTTGGTAGTTCTCTTACTCTACTCCAAATCTCTTCTGGTTTGAACCTAGGCGGCGGTGCATCTTTTTCAACTTCCCCCTTTTTGAAGGCATTCTTATTCCGTCTAAATGAATGATCCATTTCCAAGAACATACGATGCGAGCCAAACCAAGAACTTTTCCCCCCGTGTTTCAAGGTAAAGGCCTTTGTATACTCCATGCAATGTGGACATGCCAATTTACCATGAGTCCCCCAACCAGACAACATACCATAAGCAGGGAAGTCATTAATGGTCCACATCAAAGCTGCCTTCATTATAAAATTTTCCTTCCTTGCGATATCGTACGTCAACACGCCGCTCCACAACCTCTTCAAATCATCAATCAAAGGCTGTAAATAAACATCAATACCAGCCTACGGATTGGATGGTCCCGGTATGAGACACGTCAAAAACATATAAGGTTTCGACATTCACATATTAGGAGGAAGATTGTATGGAGTAACAATTACGGGCCAACAAGAATATGGTGAAGCCGACGCTTGGATATACGGGGTAAAACCATCGGAGCTTAAACCAAGTCGTACATTACGTGGATCCGAAGCAAAATCAGTATGTACCCGGTCAAAGTGCTTCCATGCTTCGCCATCGGATGGATGCCGTAAGACGTCTGAAGTTCTTTTGTTCTCAAAGTGCCATGTCATTTTTCCTACAGTTTGCATTGATGCGAACATTCTCTGTAGCCTTGGAACTATTGACAAATAGAACATCGCCTTTACGGGAATTGGTTTGTTATTACTTGTCCCAGACTTGGGAGGGCAATACCTTGAAGCTTGACAAAATTTACATTTGACCAAAGCTCCATCATTTATGCCGAATTCATTGTCGTAATACAACATGCATCCATTAATGCAACAATCAATCCTCTTGACTTCCAATCCCAGCTTCGACACTAACCTCTTTGCACCATAATAATTCTTTGGTACAACTCCTTTTATAGGTGTCACGTCCTGAAGCATTTTCATAAAAAAATCCAAACACTTTTCAGGAATATTCCAATTGGACTTGCAAGCTAAAAGCCTCACACACAGCGATAATTTAGAGTCTGAGGCCCCTTCAAACAATGGCTTTTTTTTGTCTCGTTAAAAGATTATAAAATCTTTGTGCTTCCTCATTCGGAAGATCTTCAGTGTTATCGTAATCATGCGCCTCGTTTACCCCGAGAGCATCAACCACCATCTCCTCGCATTGACACAAACTGGTCCCCACATCCTATATCTGCACGCGTGCTTGAGGCACCCGTGCAATTCTCATCAACCCCTAAATCAACATGTGGCACTTCTTCACCATGGAGAGTCCAAATCCAGTAATTTTCCTGGAACCCATTCATATACAAGTCAGTCTTCACAAGGTCTTCACTCTTAATCTTTCGACATCGGCATTTAGCACACGGACATCTAATTCGGTTTCCATCATCGATGAAACACTTTTGTCGCTTTGCTTGGGTAACAAACTCTTCAACCCCATCTACGAAAGTTGGTTTCAAACCCCTTCTTTTCGGATATAGCCTATCATACACCCAACTACGATTCGAAGGATAAAAATCAATCTTCTCGCATATTAATAAAAAATCCGGATAAATTTTAACAATAAGAGAATAGCAATCACATTTTTTTTTGGGTACAATCTCTCAATGAATTTCACACACTAAAAGGAGTCACCTATTCTTAAAGATGGCAAAAGGAATCCCCAAAAATGATTGATGATAATTGAAGAATGCAAAATATTAATCAGATTCGTTTCCCTTGAAAAAAAAGTGTTTTTTCAAAATCACCGTAGAAATACGATTACTATAACCACTTGATAAATTTCAAGAAAAAAAAGTCAAGGTAATCAAATCCAGATCATACCTTCCATCACATTTTTTATATATATTCAAGGGAAAACAAGAAATCCTACGAACTAACAATTCAAAAAGCATATAAACTTATTTTCACTAGTTATGCATATGATCAACTATCAAGCAAGCCATCAAAGTCACTTAGATTCATAAGCTGATTTCATATATACCAAATAAACTGCAATAAGATAAATGATGTAAATCACAAATTGACCAATTCAAGTCTTGATAACAATAAGAAATAAGAATACAGTTCAAGTGGTGTCCATGATACACTTAAAGAGTCACCACACACAACATAGTCGATAAAAGGTGTCCATGAAACTATGCAAATATTTTTATAATTCACATCACCAGACCAAATAAAGTTCCTAATCCACCTTTCAACAGTTTTTTAAAAGTCTCACAAGCCATGAATAAACCAAAAATTTGTATAGCATCATACCAAAAATGTTGGACTTCACAAGCTCAACTCTTCCAAAGAATTGATAGTAAAGAAGCCTTCCAGGCAGCAAGCTTTAACTTGATTTTGTCTACAATTGGCTGTTGATGGATTGATCTTGGCTTACTTTTGAAGATACCAGGAGGACTGCAAACTGAAATGCATAGCCGTTAAAACGAGAACTAATAAACTAGACACAATGAAATGCGAACCAAAATCATCGACTCCTAAATAGTAAATACAACCAAAACCTATCTACATTTGGATTTACTATTAAAAAAATTATAACCGGGATGATCAAAATCAAACCATCAACACATTGAAATGCAACTGAAAATACACAAATCGAACCCTTCAATTTATCCAAGAATCTACATATCAAAAAGTCAAAACCCTGGACCCTAGCAAACAGTTAAGAAACCAAAAGAAAGGGGTCAGTCTAATCTATAAACAAAAAAGCCACTCTAGCTAGCATTTGTTTCATAAGTGATGCATCCTAAACATATCGTACCATTTGTAAGGGATTTACTTTATCCTCGGCAAGTAGAGGAAGATGAAGGAGAATCTCAAGGGAGTTCATGTTTCTATATTCAAACCCCCAAAGCAAACAAAACCAAAAACAATTCGTCATCAGTATTAGACCAGGGACTTACCAGAGCGCGGGAAACCCTCTGCAATGGCGAGCCCGGAATGGTGAGGCCGTGATGTCGAGGAGGGTGAGGTTGAGTGGAGTCCAGCTGAGGACTTTAGGGTATTGTTCCTGGGAAGCAGGGGAGGATAATGAGAACAAATGAGAATTCAACAATTAACAAAATCCCGGGAATACGTAAATCGAAATAAAATTCCATAAATCACGTAAAAAAATAATTACAATAAAAATTAGAAACCCCAAACCCAGAAATCAAAATCCCGAACCCAGAGAACAGAGATGAACAACCAGAAATCAACAAGGATAAATGGGAAATCAGATGAACAAAAAGCCAAAAACCCACCCAAAAACCCAGAAGTCGCCGTTCCTTTACCTGGTTTCAGAGTGAAAGCGATTGGTGCTCCTCGTTCCTTCGTTCCTCTGTTCCTGATAGTCGCCGTCGCACAAGCATGTCGCCGCCGCACAAGGTCGTCGTCGCCGCGATTGAGAGTGAGCGAGAGGACAACTCCGAGATTGAGAGTGAGGGGAGGGGATGAGATTCAGAGTGAAGGGGATAGGGAGAAGGAGGAGAAACGAAATTGTTGAAGATGGAGAGGGTGAAACCGAGAAAGAAAGATTGAACACGTACTTGGCTATTCTGTGTTCTTCTCCAAACACCGTGTGAACAGCTGAGGCGCGAAGGGATTGAGTGAAGAGGAGGAAGATGCTTTTCCCAGGGGCTTCGCCGTGGGAAACACCGCCTGTCTTTCCGACCGTCAGAGCCGTGGGAAACACCGCCTAATTTGCGACGGTATGGCCGTGGGAAACTCCGTGTTCACTAGACACGGCTAAGCCCGTGGGAAACACCGCCTAATTTGCGACGGTATGGCCGTGGGAAACTCCGTGTTCACTAGACACGGCTAAGCCCGTGGGAAAACTGAGCCATTTCCCTGGGCTCGGTCCGTGGGAAACAACGCTTTCTGTTACCTACGGCCCAGCCCGTGGGAAATCAAGCGGGAATGTTTGGCGCCTCTTTTTCCTAGGGACCAAGCCGTGGGAAATCAAGCGAGACATTTCCAAGGGTCTTGGCCGTGGGAAATGTAAAAATTTCCTAGGGATTTTTTTCCCTGGGTAAAAAGCCCTGGGAATTAGCTTAATTTCTTGTAGTGTGTATATATATATATATATATATATATATATATATTATAAAAAAATTTGAAACTATAAATTATATTTAAATATTAAAATATAATATATACTAAACATCAAGGTGTATATATATATATATATATAAATATATATATAAATATATAGGTTAAAGTAATATTTTGGTCCCTATACATGACACGAATTATCGATTTGGTCCCTATACATAAAAAATTATTAAAATGATCCCTATACATACAGAAAGTCTCCATTTGATCCCTATACGTTACCCGTTTGGTCCCTATACAAGTAAAAAATTATCAAATCAGTGCCTAAAATTTTGTACGGTGGGGACCAAATGGAGACTTTTTGTACGTATAGGGACCATTTTAATAATTGTTTACGTATAGGGACCAAATTGAGAATTCGTGTCACGTATAGGAACCAAGATATTATTTTAACCATATATAAATTTTTAAACATATAAATATTAATATATATATATATATATATATATATATATATATATAATGTATGTATGTATATATGTATGTATGTATGAATATTAAAAGAGTCAACAACAAGACAAACTCTACTTTTAGTTTTGACTGTTACAAAAATAGTAAAAGTGGAGTTCCCAATTATATTATAGTATTAATAATAATAATAATAATAATAATAATAATAATAATAATAACAACAACAACAACAACAATAATAATATATGTAAACAATTTAAGCAATTAAGTTACTTTAAAAAAAGCCCAAAAAAACCACATGACGACTTCCTGGCATTTCTTTTAAGCTTTAGAATTAATTCACAGGAAATGAATCACATAGTAGCTTTATGCCCCAAACTTCCCGAAGAACACGGTAGCTTTACTACCTTTCGTGGCTAAAAACATTTAAAAACAAAAAAAATATAAACTTTAAAAAGTCAATAATAAAATAATATAAAAGTCGAACCAATCAAAATTGATTTGGTTCGGACCCAAAAATATTAGTTAACATATATAAATATATATAAATAAAAAATATAAAAAGTATTAAAATAATAAAGTATTAAATTCTATATAAAAATAGAAATATAATAAATATAAAATATTAGTATGTATATATATAAATATTAAAATATAGTAATTATTTCATTTCCAAAATTCTTGAACCTGATAACTGAACCAAAGATCATCGAGTGTGATTTGGTTTGGTTCGGACCCTAACACAAAAAAATACAAATCATTTTAATTGGTTTTGTTCAGATTTTCATGTTCATCAAATTATTGGTTCAGGTCTCATGCCTCTAAACTATCTCGAAGAACACGATATCTTTGCTACCTTTTATGGTTAGAACATTTAAAAAAATAATAATAAACTTTATAAAGTCAATAGTAAAATAATATAACAATCTGAACCAATCAAAACTGGTTCGGTTTGGTTTGGTTTAGTTAGTACCCGAAAATATTTATATATATATTATAAAACTATAAAAAAATATTAAGGTTAAAGTAATACTCTGGTCCCTATACGTGACACGAATTCTCGATTTGGTCCCTATACATAAAAAATTATTAAAATGGTCCATATACGTATAAAAAGTCTTTATTTAGTCCTTGCCGTACAAAATGTTAGGGACTGATTTAATAATTTTTTGCTCGTATAGGGGCCAAACGGGTAATATATATGGATCAAATGGAGACTTTTTATACGTATAGGGACCATTTTAATAATTCTTTATGTATAGGGACCAAATCGAGAATTCATGTCACATATAGGGACCAAAGTATTACTTTAACGAAATATTAAACTATAAATTATATATAAATATTAAAATATAATAAACACTAAAAATTAAAGTATATCTTTTATTTTTTTTATAACGGTCTACTTTTATGTTCATATTTTTGGATTCATCAGATTATTGGTTCAGGTCTCATGCCACTAAACTTTCCCAAAAAACACAGCAGTTTTACTACATTTCATGGTTAAAACATTTAAAAATATATATATAAACTTTAAAAAGTCAATAATAATATAAAATTCCGAACCAATGAAAACTGGTTCGGTTTGGTTTAGTTAGTACCCGAAATATATATATATATATATATATATATATATATATATATATATATATATAACATATATAAAAAGATAAAAGAAAATATTAAACTATAAATTATATATAAATATTAAAATATAATAAATACTAAACAATAAAGTATATATATATATATATATATATTAATTTTAAAACATATATAATTATTAGGTTAAAGTAATATTTTGGTCCCTATACGTGTCATTGATTTTCAATTTGGTCCCTATACGTAAAAAGTTATCAATTTGGTCCCTATACGTGACACCGATTTTCAATTTGATCCTCACAGCTAATTGGTCCCTATATAAGAGGACCAAATTGCAAATGATTATCACATATAAGGACCAAATTGAAAATAATTGTCACATGTAGGGACCGATTTCAAATTTTTTTTGTTGAATTGGTCCCTACATGTGACAATAATTTGCAATTTGGTCCTCTTATATAGGGATCAATTAGCTGTGAGGACCAAATTGAAAACCAGTGTCACGTATAGGGACCAAATTGATAACTTTTTACGTATAGGGACCAAATTGAAAATCAGTGACACGTATAGGGACCAAAATATTACTTTAACCTAATTATTAAAATATTAATATATACATATATATCTATGTATAAATATTAAAAGGGTCAACAACCTGACTCACTCTACTATTTTATATCTTAGTATTTTATTATTATTTAAAATAATAAAATTTTATACTTAGTTTTATATTATTTTATTTTATTACTTTTTATACTATCTTAAGTTTTATTAAAAAAATACCATACTATTATGTAATAGTAGATAGCAGGACATATTTTCTTTATAAAAAAAATTAGCATCACGTATTCTCAAACAGTATTTACGTATGTAAAGAGTAAAAGAGTAGTATGTTAAAAATATTTTTAGTCCCACGTAATGACTTCCTGGCGTTTCTTTCAAGCTTTAGATATAAAAATCTGAACCAATCAAAACTGGTTCGGTTCGGTTTAGTTAGTACCGATATATATATATATATATATATATATATATATATATATATATATATATATATATATATATATATATATATATATATATATATGGGACATATCAAGTGAGAGTACCTTATTTATATGAGAGTGAGAGGATTATATCATAGCCATTGGATCAAACTTTAAACGGTCAAGATTAAACCACAAAGTCATGTGACATTTTTGAGTGGTCATGCGAAATTTTTAAATCATGAAATAACTTTTAATCATAACCATCAATGTATGGTTGTATGGCCCTGTAACGCCCTGATTTTCTATTTCTTGTTAATCTGTGCTTAAGTGTGTGGTTGCCAGTAATTGATTTTAAAGTGTTAGAGATTATTTTGAAAAACTAAAATCATCTTCATAACTTAGTCTATCTTATGAAGCTCTAGTAAAAGTTTCAGCTGAAAATTCAGACGAATCCCAGTCTGCGTTTTCTCTATCGGTACAAGTTTACTTATCAGAAAATGAAATTTTTACTCGTGAGCGAAACGATTAGGTTTCTAATTACGATTGATAATGTTTCCACTATTTTAAAATTTTTCGTTACAAAATTTTATTTTATTGATTTTTCGGGTGCGATTTTCATTAGAAATACGATCTATTCGGTATAGATATTTAACCGGAACAAAACAAAAATTAAGGGAAATAACTTGTATCAGATTTTGGAGTGTTGGGGTGAGGAAAATATGATTTTTTATAAGATGAATATTAATTTTATGACACAAAATCATAATTATCATAATAAATTATTATATTTCAAAATTTACATTAAAAATACTTTTAATTTTTTTTTTCCTCTCCCTTTTCTGCTAAAACCAGCGTCCTCCCCCTCCTCTATATAAGCACATCCTCTTCTCACTTCATCATTTTTCCTTTCATCCACACAAAATCCATTTTACTACACTTTGTTTTATTTCTCTTGTTCTTAAGGAAGACTCAAGTCTTGCTCTCAAGACTTCATTTTTCTGCAGCTCCTAGGTATAATCTCCAACTATTGTTCTGCACTTTTATTCTATGATTCATTTTATACACATGCATGTTGAGTTGATTCATGAAAGCTTGTTTATTTTGTTTCAAAACTAAATTCTTTCAACATCTACTACTTCTTTCTACCTTCATCAACCTTTGCATGTTGGAATGAACCCTCCTATGACCATTTTAATGGGGTTGACTGAAACCCTAAGGAGGGGAGGTTGTGATTTTGCAACATATTTTTCACATGCATGTTAGTTTTACTATGATTTATGCTTATAGTTTTAACTTGTAATCAATAAGAAATCATCTTCCTTTACATGCAAAAGATTTTACCACTTCTTACTCATCTTTATTCTCATTTTAATGGCTTGCATGTGAAGAGAAAATCATCCTCCCTATGATCATGGTGTAGCCGAAACACCAAGAGGGAGAAAGGATGAGTTTTTGCTAAAATCTCACATGCATGGCTTTAGATCTTGGGTTCATGAATTTTTTTAACTAAAGCAATTTTTTAAGACTATGTATACCTTCTTGTGATGGTTCTATGGCCAAAAATCTAAATTTTTTAAGTTAGTGAGGCCTAATTTTTAATCACTTGGAATGTTGCATGGTTAATACACTAAGTTCTTTACATTAGTAGCTTAACAATGGTGCTTGAAAAATTTTGGTGTTCCTAGCCTTGATGGCTTGTGATAGTCGAAACTCACTTGATGAGTTGATGAGGCTTGTTCAAATTTTTTTTAAGCTAAATGATGCTTAGAACAATAGAAAGTATACATGCATGAAATTAGATTGATGAAAAATAGTATTTTTCCATCATTTCTTGATAAGGCCGAAACCTATGGTTCATGAAGCCAAGATTATAAAATTTTATTTTCAAGTTTTAAACTTTTATTTTACCTCCTTGATGTTTGAGGATCATAGATCCAAAAGTTTGTGAAAATTTAAAATTTCTAGCATGATTTTCTAAGCATGAACGAATGCATGCATCAAATTAGGGTATTTTATTAAAAAAAAATTTACTTATGTTAAACACTTGTTTCTGAATAGATTTGAAATCGTAATGCGAACCGACTCGTTCCTCTTTAAAAAAAACCAAAATCGAATTTCATTACCATTTTACTCCGAGGTAAGGGAAGAAAGCCTGAGGGATATTAAAAATTATGATGACCATTGTTACCTTTAATTACTTGATGATGTTTGGTTGAATATTTGTGATAATGATTGGTTTAATGGTTGATCTTGTTTTGAATTAATATGCTGAGTTTTATTTAATTTACATGTATTATATGTTTATTTGATTTGTAAAATGCTTAGGATTATGTGAATGTGTTGGTGTAATAGTTTAATTGTTTAAGTGTTGCATGAGATGCCTAACCTTGGGTTAGAGCTCACATTAATAAGTTAATTAAGATAAAAGTCCTAATAAGATAGTAGAGGAAGTTTACAAATAAATAATGTTTTTGAAAAAATGTTTTGTTTGAAAAAGATAAGAAAGTTTGTAACATTAGAAATTTTATGAAAAATCATAATTTTGATTTGTTGAATTAAAAGAAATTTTTTTAAATGAAGATTAGTTTGATTTTATTGAAAAAGAGAGAATTTTTAAAATCAATGTGATTTTTGAAAAATGAATTTCAAATAAAAAATTTTACTAAAAACTTTGCTCAAAACAATATTCCAAAAACTTGGATAAGTTATGGAGATTTGATTTTGTTTTGTTTTTCACTAAACAAAAAAAATAACGTTGAAAAGGGGACCTAGTAACCGAGACGTCGGGCTACTAGTGTAATTAAACACCTTGATCTATGATCCGTGTCGCGTTGTTGCAGACTCTGTGTCCTTATACGTTATCATGGACTGCGTGTCCTACATATGTTATACAAACGTGATAAACACAGTAAAGGTGTAAAGTTGTTTTCTACTACCACAAAGTCTTAGACTGGTGCATCGGTTGAAGACTCTCGTGATTTGACACTCGGACTCAAATGTCCTGTGTTTACAAATTTTAATACATTAAAAAGTTATGGAGGTCGTGAGCCTTTGAGCTTCGACAAGGAAAGAATTATACACAAAGAAAAGCCTCGATAATAAAATGTTTTTCATGCATTTGGCAGACGTGCCCAAAGTTGTTTTGTGTGAGTACCTTGAAGGGCAGGGTATGAGACACCCCATTGTGCCCATTGTTTTATTAGCTTAAAACCTTATTAATTAATTCCTTAATCACGCACTTAGCGTGAAAAGTACGTAAAAATTAAAACTTTATTTAAACAATCATATAACTTCTGTAAATTAAACACACCAAGGTTGTAATATATATAAATACACACATGTTTATTTATTACATTACCAAAACACTGTTGAGGGAATCCTCTCAGTAGGATCCCTCACAAGCATAAACTTAAAATAAAAGTCATACTTAGCGGAAACATATAAAAATACTCCTTCTTAGACACACTGGCCATACTATCTATACTCTACTCGCCATGGATCACAGCTCGACCTCCAGCGTCTGGTTCGTAAGGAGTTTCATCCAATTCCTCGACAACCTCCTTTTCATACAGAGCTTCGTCCAGCTCCTCGGCAACATAATCCTCCGTCAGGTCTTCTAATGTAAGTAAAGTAACCTACAAGAATACAGAAACATAAGGGATAAGAAAACAGTTCCATCATCAAAAAGTGGAAAAGAGTCATAGTAAATCATACAGTATTTGCCACAGACAAACAATGCACATAACTAACAGATCACCCTCAAGTTAATATATCATCCTCTACCCCCAATCTCATGCTACTCAAAGACACCATAGTGGCACACCTATTTTCTAAGGTGGAAGTGGTCTCGCGAGAACTCTTGATTTTACGTGTATTATATTACCAATACACGGTGTATTATATTACCAACACACAGAAGTGTTTTACGTGTATTATATTACCAATACACAAAAGTAGTTTTACGTGTATTATATTACCAATACACGGTGTATTATATTACCAATACACAGATGTCCTTGTGTATTATATTACCAATACACTTTCGTCTTTGTGTATTATATTACCAAAACACTTTTGTTCTTGTGTATTATATTACCAATACACTTTTGTCCTTGTGTATTATATTACCAATACACAGTTGTGGACAACAACACCTATACTTGACTCTCACCAACCCGTTTTAGCAACATCCTAGTGCCTTAACCTTCCATTAGAACTTGACACATATTCTATGTCATAACACCTCTTTAACATACATCATCTAGGTTAGACACTTCTAAATCATCATTATCCTCACACTCAAAACAATCATCTCTTAGACAACATATATATCTTTCCTTAAAATTCACTAAGCATAATAATAAAAACCAGGCATATCATGCATAACACAATATCAATCAAAATATTCCCATATCACCCACATAGCACAAAATCAATTCAATAAAGGTAGTAAAATCAAATCAACCATCAACAATATAAAATCAACCTAATATCGATAAACCTATAATACCTGAATCACCATTGGTTTTTCAGAAAAGGTTTCCAATGTGATTTTGGTTTTGTCGATTACTCGACTACTAGTAGGGTTTAGGTCGCCCTACACAATTATTATATAATCTACTACTTATCCATTCCGACGATAGGTTGGTTCTTTCCCCCACCTGGGTTATCACGGACTCCCGAACTCGAAGCTCCTCGTTGTCACACCACAAAGTACTAACTCCACCTTTTATGAAGGTAAGGAGATTAGATGCTCGAAGAGGTATACCACGAACGTCCTCATTTCCTCCGCGATTGAAGTCTAAGGTTATGAACACAAAATCACAAGTTAAAATCAAACAAGAACACTAAACCTCAAGGTATAGGTTCGGCCAAGACTAGTTCTTAGGGTTAGAGATTCCCGAAAATTATACAACTCATGGATTTATGATCCTTAAGTGTTAGGAGTTCATAAATAATGATCACATAACAAAGTTGAATTAAAATCCCACTAAGTTATAAACTTAGGGTATTCAGCCAAGGCTAGTAAAATAGGCTAGCATTCACTAAACTTTTCAATCTCTTAGATTTAGCATCCAAATGTATTAAGGAGTTCAAAACCATAATCATTTTGGAAAAATAAGAACAAAGTATCCTAAGTCCATAACCTTCTATGTTCGGCCTTCATAGGATTTATAGGTTAGAAATCTTTAAACTTTCCAATCTCTTAGACTTAGCATCCAAATATCTTATGGAGCTCAAGTCCATGATCATTTTGGAAAACAATAGAAATTTAAACATTCCAATCTCTTAGACTTAGCATCCAAATATCTTACGGAGCTCAAGTCCATGATCATCTTGGAAAAATGAAAGTAATACATCCTAGCTTTAATAACATAGAATAAACAAGTTAGAAATCCTTAAACTTTCCAATCTCTTAGACTTAGCATCCAAATATCTTATGGAGCTAAAGTCCACGATCATTTTGGAAAACAATGGAAACTTAAACATTCCAATCTCTTAGACTTAGCATCCAAATATCTTATGGAGCTCAAGTCCATGATCATCTTGGAAAAATGAAAGTAATACATCCTAGCTTTAATAATATAGAATAAACAAGTTAGAAATCCTTAAATTTTCCAATCTCTTAGACTTAGCATCCAAATATCTTATGGAGCTTAAGTCCATGATCATTTTGGAAAAATAAAACTCAAACGTCCTTGTACCTAAACACTAAGTTTCGGCCATCATAGGATGATGAGGAAAAATATTCTCTGTTTAACAATAACTCTTAGGTTTAGAATCAGAAGGTATTAAGAGTTCTAAATCCATGATCATACTTGGAAAGTTGAAACATAGTATCCCAAGCTTACTTATTCATATTTTCAGCCATCATAGGAACAAGCTATCAAAACTTCCAAGATTTATAGATTTAAGATCAATGGATAGTTAGAAACTCAATCCCATGATCATATTCCAAAAGTTGAAACAAAAACTCCCTAGGTCACAAATGCAAGCATTCGGCCTTCATTGGAAGAGATAGGTAGAAATTTTTGTTTTACATAACCTCTTAGTATGTGAAAATATAAGTTAATACAATACTATAGAAAGTGGTTTCAACTCAAAAGGAGTTTTCTACCATTTTAGAGAGATTTTAGAAGTTTAAAGCATTTAAAGAACACATAAAGTAAACTAAGAAATAAAAGATGAAACTTGCAAAAAGATTCATATGAGAGCATTACCCTTAGTATAAGGAAGAACTTTAATGAAGAACTTAAGTAGAAAAGATGAATAAAAACTAAAGCTTTAAGAGCTTGAACTTTTAGAAGAAAGAAGAAGATGAAGGTTTAATGGAGGTTGAATGAGGAAGATGATGAAGTGAAAATGAAAGGTGTATATATTTTGAGAGGGGAGAGAGTGGCACGAAATTGAGGAGAGAGGAATGATCTTGGAGAGCAAGTTTTGACCTTGTGCCTTGTTTGGTTGAAGAGGAAAGAGAAAAATAGGTTTTTAGAATATAATATGATATATTTGAAAAAGTCTATCATGACCACTTTTAGGAGGTAGCTTAGGCCATATCTCTAGTGAGTCACCTCACTCCCTCATCTCACCTCAAGCCTTTTATGTCTCTTATTCTGCTCCATTTCGTACCCGGTTGCATGTCCGATCGTAATTCTTCCGACGTTTTCTCCCGAATAAAATATTATATTTTATTTTTGAACGAAAAATTTCAAAATAACCAAAGTTGAAGAAAACATAATAAAAACACCAACTATCTCGTTCACAGGTCAACGCAGACCGACTTTCGTTTGAATTTTCAACCGAAAATTTTACCGTAACCCTCTACCATAAAGTAGACTTTGAATATTATTTTATTTTAATCAAAAACACTTTCTAACTCTCAAATTTAAAATATAATTTAATTATATTTTAACCGGTTGAACAACATAATTAAAATCAGGCTGTTACATTACGACCCCTCTTAAAAGAAAATTCCGTCCTCGGAATTTACGTACCTTAGAAAAGATGTGGATATTGTTGTTGCATATCCTCCTCACGTTCCCAACTAGCATCTCCAGTAGTTTCATCCTATACGACCTTAACCAAAGGAATTTGTTACCGCGAAGCTCCTTAATCCATCTATCTGCGATCCTTACAGGTAAAGCCTTATGCTCTAGATTCTCTCGCAGTTGTATAGACTCAAACTCAATGACATGTGAAGGATTTGAATAATACTTTCTCAACTGAGAAACATGAAAGACATCATGAAGGTTGGAAAGATTGGGTGGTAAGGCAATTTGGTAAGCTACTGGACCAATTCGTCGAAGAATCTGAAAGGGTCCAATGAATCGAGGAGTAAGTTTTCTAGATTTGATAGCTCTGCCAATTCCAGTTTTTCGAGTAAATCTCAAAAACACGTGATCGCCTTCCTGGAATTCTAATGGTCTCCTCCTCTTGTCACTGTAGCTCCTTTGCCTATCCTGTGCTTCCTTCATCTTTTCCCGTATCTTCCTGACTTGCTCTGTAGTTTGTTGCACCACATCTGGACCCAAAACATGGTTCTCACCAGTCTCATACCAACACAACGGGGTCCTATACTTTCTGCCATACAAAGCCTCATATGGTGCCATTCCGATACTACTATGGAAACTATTGTTATAAGTAAATTCAATCAATGGTAAGAACTCATCCCAACTGCCAGTGTGCTCCAACACACAAGCTCTTAATAGATCCTCAAATGATTGAATTGTCCTTTATGACTGTCCATCAGTTTGGGGATGATAAGCAGAACTCATCCTCAACTTTGTTCCCAAGGCATTTTGCAATTGTCTCCAAAATCTAGATGTGAATCTAGGATCTCGGTCTAAGACAATGCTCGATGGCACACCATGCAATCTAACAATTTCTTTGATGTAAATCTGAGTCAACCTTTCCAAATTATAACTTTCACCAATAGATAAGAAGTGAGCACACTTCGTCAACCTATCAATGATAACCCAAATCGTATCATGCTTCTTAGGATTTCGTGGTAATCCGACCTCAAAATCCATAGCAATACTATCCCATTTCCACTCTGGGATATCTAAAGAATGTAGTAATCATGCTGGCTTCTGATGCTCAATCTTCGCTTTCTGACACAACAAACAAGATAAAACATACTCCGCTACTTCTTTCTTCATCCTTGTCCACCAAAACATTTTCTTCAAATCCTGATACATTTTTGTGGATCCAGGATGGAAACTCAACTTACTCTTATGTGATTCCTCTAAAATCATCTTCCTAAGTTCTGCATCCTCTGGCACACATATTCTATCTCTAAACCTTAACACACCGTCCGTTCCTCTATTAAACTCAGAAATTTTACCTTCATCGATTCCTCGACTTACTTCCTGGAGGTATAGATCCTGAACTTGTTTATCTTTAAGATCTTTCATAAAATCACTACTAATAGTGATTATACTTAAGCAAATCTTATTCTTAACCAATTCCATTCCTAAGTTCAAATCCCTGAACTGTTCAAGCAATTCTAACTCCTTAACCATCATCGCAGACACGTGCAAGGATTTCCTGCTTAAAGCATCCGCTGCCACATTGGCCTTCCCATGATGGTACAGTAATTCAAAATTATAATCTTTGATAAAATCCATCCATCTTTGCTGTCTCATATTCAATTATTTTTTATTGAATAGATATTTCAGGCTCTTGTGGTCATTGAAAACATTAAACTTTGCTCCATACAAAAAGTGTCGCCATATCTTTAATGCGAACACTATTGCTGCTAACTCCAAATCATAAGTCGGATAATTTCTCTCATGAATTCTCAAGTGTCGGGAAGCATAAACCACGACTCTTCCCTCTTGCATCAGGACACAGCCTAAACCTTGGTATGACGCATCACAATATACGTCAAATTGTCCTAGTGGATCTGGTAAGATCAACACAGGTGATGTAGTCAACCTGTCCTTCAGCTTTTGAAAACTTTGTTCACACTTGTCCGTCCTTACAAAAGCTATATTTTTCCTCGTTAACTGCGTCATAGGCAACGTAATCTTCGAGAATCCCTCTATGAACCTCCGATAATATCCAGCTAGTCCTAGGAAACTCCATACTTCACTTATTGACTGAGGTCGTTCCCACTTAAGAACTGACTCAACCTTAGCTGGATCTACGACTATTCCTTCTTTATTAATCACATGACCTAGGAATTGTACTTCTTCTATACAAAACTCACACTTGGAAAGTTTGGCATAAAGCTGCCTATCCTTCAAAACTCGCAACACCAATTTCAAATGTTCCTCATGCTCTTCCCGCGTACGAGAATAAATAAGAATATGGTCGATGAACACAACAACAAACTTATCAAGGAACGGTCTGAAAATTCTGTTCATATAATCCATGAACACGGCTGGCGCATTAGTTACACCGAAAGGCATAACTAAATACTCATAGTTCCCGTATCTCGTCCTAAAAGCCGTCTTGGGTATATCTTCCTTTCTTACTCTGATCAGATGGTACCCAGATCTTAAATCAATCTTAGAGAACACTACTGTTCCTTTCAACTGATCCATAAAATCATCTATCCTAGGCAACGGATACTTATTCTTAATCGTCACCTTATTCAACTGCCCGTAATCCGAGCACAATCTCGCACTTCCATCCTTCTTCTTAACAAATAACACCGGTGCTCCCCATGGTGAAACACTCGGTCTGATAAACTCTTTTCCTAACATGTCATCCAATTGTTCCTTCAACTCTGCCAACTCAACCAGTGACATCCGATAATGAGCTATAGATATAAGCCTTGTCCCTTGTACGAGATCTATAGTGAATTCCACTTCTCTTTCCGGTGGCAAACCTGGAACGTCTGCAGGGAAAACTTCAGGAAACTCTCTCACAATAGGCATGGAATCCATGCTGGGAGTCTCATTAGCCTCCACTGCGAAAAGCATCACAAACTTTTGAGAGTTGTCACTCCTCGTAGAAACTCCTTCATTGGCATATGCTACACTAAAAGGTTCAAGAAATGATAAAGTCTTGCTAGAACAATCTAGCACTACATGGTTAGCCGAAAGCCAATCCATGCCAAGAATAACATCTATCTGTTGCATAGGCAAACAGATAAGATCTACAATAAATGTCCTATTCTCAACAACGATAGGACACTGTAAACAAACAGACATAGTAGTCAAAGGATTACTGGTTGGAGTAAGCACTGTGAGGGTATAAGGTAATTTGGAAACAGTTAAGTTCAAATGATCCACACACTCATGTGAAATAAAAGAATGTGTAGCGCCTGAGTCAAACAACATATACGAGAGTCTACCAGCTATCAAACACATACCTTGTATAAGATCAGAAGATTGAGAGGATTCGGCTCCCCCTCACGGTAAACACTCTTCCAGTGGCTTGAGGTTTGTCCACTTGTGGTCTTGCTGTTGGGACTCCTCTTCCAGCTCCACCTCTATTGTCTCCAGTTCCTCTTCCGGCAGCTGTCGGTTGCTGCATTACCCTTTGTCTTCAATCTCGTGCCACATGACCTGGTTTCCTACAGTTGAAATAGCTAGGTCTATTTGTACAGTCTCTAGCATAATTAGATCCTCCACATCTGAAGCAAACTAAGTCTTGTGGTTGCTGACCCGTTCTAGGCACTGGTGCTGGTGTTGGTGTTTGCCCGGGTCGAGCATATGGTCTTTGTCTCCACTGAGAACCATTTTATCCGCGCCTCTGGAAACTTGACTGGTTAGGACCTCCACTCCTCAGTTGTTTATGTTCATTGGCCATCCTTAGGTCTATACTTTCAATGGCACCGCATCTCTCGACTAGGCATACTCACCAACAGACATGTTGCCTTGTTTGAGGTTTGTGAATTCCTTTTCCTTCTCGCGTCGAACTAGACGCGAAAAATATTTTTCAAAAAAGCAATTAGTGAATAACTTCCAGTTAATGTTCCTATCCTCAGCTTCCAACAGTCTTTTCTTTCCCTTCCACCAGAATTCCGCTCCTTCGGTTAACATGAAGGCAGCATAGGTTACTTTCTTCTCCTCGCTGCAGCGCATAGTAGCAAATATCTTTTCGATCTCTTGTATCCACCATTCTGCTTTCTCTGGGTCATACGCTCCTCGGAATTGAGGTGGTTTTCCATTTATAAAATTATTCAATCCGGCATCTTCAGCTGTTATCGCCCTTCTCTGATTCTTAATTTCGCTATTCTTTGTTCATCTGCAGCATCTCAGCATTCTGCTGGGTTTGCAGTAGCATAGCAGCAGCTAGGGTTTCCATTGCACTTGGAGTCGAAGATGATCCTCCTCCATTCTCAGTATTGTCGGCATTACCATTGACAGCTCCAATAATCCTTTCTGGAGTTTCGTCACCACTGTTAGTTGGACGTCCTCTTCCGCGAGCCATGATTCTGTTAAAAGAAATCATCCGCTCTTATTAGTATGACATATAATACTACATAGGAAAGTATATAAATACCATATGCCAGACTAATATTAACCTCTCACATCAGATTTTGACACACTACCCAACTTCTAAGCATAGTCAACATCCGATGTGGATTCAACTAGACACGGCCAGTAACAACATCCTAAACCTCGCAGTCCTTGATTCTGATCGGACATAACCCACAGTCCGTTTTGGAACCAAACTGCTCTGATACCAAAATGAGACACCCCATTGTGCCCCAGTGTTTTATTAGCTTAAAACCTTATTAATTAATTCCTTAATCGTGCACTTAGCGTGAAAAGTACGTAAAAATTAAAACTTTATTTAAGCAATCATATAACTTCTGTAAATTAAACACACCAAGGTTGTAATATATATAAATACACACATGTTTATTTATTACATTACCAAAACACTATTGAGGGAATCCTCTCAGTAGGATCCCTCACAGGCATAAAGTTAAAATAAAAGTCATACTTAGCGGAAACATATAAAATACTCCTTCTTAGACACACTGGCCATACTATCTATACTCTACTCGCCATGGATCACAGCTCAACCTCCAGCATCTAGTTCGTAAGGAGTTCCATTCAATTCCTCAGCAACCTCCTTTTCATACAGAGCTCCGTCCAGCTCCTCAGTAACATAATCCTCCATCGGGTCTTCTAATGTAAGTAAAGTAACCCACAAGAATACAGAAACATGGGGGATAGGAAAACAGTTCTATCATCAAAAAGTGGAAAAGAGTCATAGTAAATCATACAGTAATTACCACAGACAAACAACGCACATAACTAACAGATCACCCTCAAGTTAATATATCATCCTCTACCCCCAATCTCATGCTACTCAAAGACACCACAGCGGCACACCTATTTCCTAAGGTGGAAGTGGTCTCGCGAGAACTCTTGATTTTACGTGTATTATATTACTAATACACGGTGTATTATATTACCAATACACTGAAGTGTTTTACGTGTATTATATTACCAATACATGGTGTATTATATTACCAATACACAGAAGTGGTTTTACGTGTATTATATTACCAATACACAGATGTCCTTGTGTATTATATTACCAATACACTTTCTTATTTGTGTATTATATTACCAAAACACTTTTGTTCTTATGTATTATATTACCAATACACTTTTGTCCTTGTGTATTATATTACCAATACACGGTTGTGGACAACAACACCTATACTTGAATCTCACCAACCCGTTTTAGCAACATCCTAGTGCCTTAACCTTCCATTAGAACTTGACACATATTCTATGCCATAACACCTCTTTAACATACATCATCTAGGTTAGACACTTCTAAATCATCATTATCCTCACATCCAAAACAATCATCTCTTAGACAACATATATATCTTTCCTTAAAATTCACTAAGCATAATAATAAAAACCAGGCAGATCATGCATAACACAATATCAATCAAAATATTCCCATATCACCCACATAGCACAAAATCAATTCAATAAAGGTAGTAAAATCAAATCAACCATCAACAATATAAAATCAACCTAATATCGATAAACCTACAATACCTGAATCACCATTGGTTTTTCAGAAAAGGTTTCCAATGTGATTTTGGTTTTGTCGATTACTCGACTGCTAGTAGGGTTTAGGTCGCCCTACACAATTATTATATAATCTACTACTTATCCATTCCGACGATAGGTTGGTTCCTTTCCCCACTTGGGTTATCACCGGACTCCCGAACTCGAAGCTCCTCGTTGTCACACCACAAAGTACTAACTCCACCTTCTGTGAAGTTAAGGAGATTAGATGCTCGAAGAGGTATACCACGAACGTCCTCGTTTCCTCCGCGATGGAAGTCTAAGGTTATGAACACAAAATCACAAGTTAAAATCAAACAAGAACACTAAACCACAAGGTATAGGTTTGGCCAAGACTAGTTCTTAGGGTTAGAGATTCCTGAAAATTATACAACTCATGGATTTATGATCCTTAAGTGTTAGGAGTTCATAAATAATGATCACTTAACAAAGTTGAATTAAAATCCCACTAAGTTATAAACTTATGGTATTCGGCTAAGGCTAGTAAAATAGGCTAGCATTCACTAAACTTTTCAATCTCTTAGATTTATCATCCATATGTATTAAGGAGCTCAAAACCATGATCATTTTGAAAAAATAAGAACAAAGTATCCTAGGTCCATAACCTTCTAGGTTCGGCCGTCATAGGATTTATAGGTTAGAAATCTTTAAACTTTCCAATCTCTTAGACTTAGCATCCAAATATCTTATGGAGCTCAAGTCCATGATCATTTTGGAAAACAATGGAAATTTAAACATTCCAATCTCTTAGACTTAGCATCCAAATATCTTACGGAGCTCAAGTCCATGATCATCTTGGAAAAATGAAAGTAATACATCCTAGCTTTAATAACATAGAATAAACAAGTTATAAATCCTTAAACTTTCCAATCTCTTAGACTTAGCATCCAAATATCTTATGGAGCTCAAGACCACGATCATTTTGGAAAACAATGGAAACTTAAACATTCCAATCTCTTAGACTTAGCATCCAAATATCTTATGGAGCTCAAGTCCATGATCATCTTGGAAAAATGAAATTAATACATCTTAGCTTTAATAACATAGAATAAACAAGTTAGAAATCCTTAAACTTTCCAATCTCTTAGACTTAGCATCCAAATATCTTATGGAGCTTAAGTCCAGGATCATTTTGGAAAAATAAAAACTCAAACATCCTTGTACCTAAACACTACGTTTCGGCCATCATAGGATGATGAGGAAAAATATTCTCTGTTTAACAATAACTCTTAGGTTTAGAATCACAAGGTATTAAGAGTTCTAAATCCATGATCATACTTGGAAAGTTGAAACATAGTATCCCAAGCTTACTTATTCATATTTTCAGCCATCATAGGAACAAGCTATCAAAACTTCCAAGATTTATAGATTTAAGATCAGTGGATAGTTAGAAACTCAATCACATGATCATATTCCAAAAGTTGAAACAAAAACTTCCTAGGTGACAAATGCAAGCATTCGGCCTTCATTGGAAGAGATAGGTAGAAATTTTTGTTTTACATAACCTCTTAGTATGTGAAAACATAAGTTAATATAATACTATAGAAATTGGTTTCAACTCAAAAGGAGTTTTCTACCATTTTAGAGAGATTTTAGAAGTTTAAAGCATATAAAGAACACATAAAGTAAACTAAGAAATAAAAGATGAAACTTGCAAAAAGATTCATATGAGAGCATTACCCTTAGTATAAGGAAGAACTTTAATGAAGAACTTAAGTAGCACTAGTGCAGAAAAGGGATTCTACATCGGAGTTTACACATCGGTTTCTATTAAACCGATGTGTAAAAGGAGGCGGTGACATTTTTGAAATTAAAATCAAAGTATTACACATCGGTTGAAGAATAACCGATCCGTAAAACATTTCCACATCGGTTATTTCTAACCGATGTTTAAAATTAAAATAAAAAAAACTTAAAGTCAGAAATTTTTAACATTTAACATCGGTTTTATTAGAACCGATGTGTAAAACAGTCATTAACCACATCGGTTTCTAATAACCGATGTATAAAACTATAAAAAAAAAATTAGAAATTAAAATTTTATTTTTAAACATCGGTTTTGTTTTTAACCGATGTGTGAAAGTTTACCACATCGGTTCTAAATTAACCGATGTGTATTATTACTTCCTCCCTTTTCATTTGGCGCTGAGAATTCATCTGAGCTCTCTCCCTCCCAAGTCTCATTCTTCTTTTCCCTTGCCCTAATACACAAATAGCTGCTATCAGTCTCCAACTCTCCCTTTCCCTTTTGTTGACCTACGTTCTCTACCGCTCTCCACTGCTCTCCACAGCTCTCCGTCGCTCTGCATTGTCTCTCCACAGCTCTCCACAGCTGACCCTCTCAACATCGAACAAAGGTAAGCCCTGTCATTGTCTCTCTTCCTTTCCAAACTTCCCTTCTCATTCTTCTCTTATTGTTTGTCATTTTCTCTAAAACTCAGCCCTCTCCTCTTCACAAGAACCACCAAGGAAGCCACCACCGTCCTCTCCTCCGGCGCCCTCGTGAGTGAACAAAAACCTCCGCCTTCTCTCTGTTTTGGTAAAAAACCCCTTCTCTTATCTTTTTTTTCTTTCTTTATTCTTCTCTGTGACCTATTTTTTTTTTGGTTGTTTAGGGTTTTGGTTGTAAGTGCTGAGGAAAAGAAGCATTGAGTTTAAGGTTTTGGTTCTCTGTGACCCATTCCTTTTTTTTTTTTTGGGTATGCTTTCACTGTTAGACCGTAATCCCATGCTCCATGCTCCATGCTCCTTTTTTTTCTGCATTTTGCCCGTGAATGTTAAGTTTGACGAACAATGGACTTTTGCATTTGCCTTCTAATTTAGAATTGATGAGCTTAACTGATGCATTTAGCTACATTGGTTGGTCTTGAGTTTTTGGTTGGTCTTGGTTAGCTACATCTTCAGTACATGGAATACATATCATAGCCCAAAACTTCTGTTTGATGCTTTGTAGTGCCTTCTATTAATGCCCATTTTCCTTAGAACTGTTGGACATCTTCTAGTTGCTTCCACACACATCACCTTTATTTTAAATTTATGATTTTATACCTTTTTTACTAAGAAATATTGCTTTTCTTTTCCTATTTCAATATGTATTCCGTGTTGATGAAAAGCTACAGAGATCTGATTGGATTCTTGGTGCCTGCAAAGTAGACTTTTTGCAACACCCTTTTCTTTTGGCACGGGGTTCCTGGAATTTTGACTATTTTATATTTTGAGTTTAACCATGAGTTCTGAGTTCTTACTATTTTTAGTGTAAACTTTGTAAGCCATAGTTTTGGTGATCCTCTTGAGGAACTTTGTGATTAGACATGAGTTCAAGAATCTCTCCAAACCCTCTAAGAACCTCTTATTCTCTTTTCACTTGTTTTCAAATTTTGCTTCAAAATATATTTTTGTTTGTTTGTTTGTTTTTATTTGTTAGGTTTTCTCTTTGTACATGGAGCAGCTTGTTACAGTTTCTTTAACATTTAGACATATTTTGGTACTTATGTACAGCATGGTATAACTCTACTTTGTTTTACTATTATAATATAATTATAATTTACTATCCGGTGGCACCATTGATAAAGCTATAGAAGGATAAGGGATACTATGAATGTTGTTTCTTGTTGATATATCCTTTGATTCATATGGAGTGTCGATTAATGATATCGGGCCGGGGTTGGATTTATCGTTTTCATGAGGTTAATCTTTGTCATGTTTTGTGATAGATCAATTTAAGTAAAGGCTATGAGGATTGTCCACAAAAGCGATCGATTTCTTTTTAAAACTTTAAAGGATGTTTTGTTGGTCTTTCCTGTTCACGTTCATCACATAAATGTTTTCTTTCTCATAGCTGATGACAACCTCATGTCCAAGAGGACTGAATGCAACATGACTAATTGCATAATCTTTCTGAAATTGAAACAAGAAACAAGAGAATCAAACGAGTAGTAGTACACTCACACCTTTAGACAGAATAGAATTCCCAATATAAAAAAGCAATGAACTAACCTTAGATCTTGTTTTTACCCTTTTCCTCTCTGTTTTGGTAAGTGACTTTACAAAGACCTTATAGTGTCTGTCAATTTTATGGTTTTCATTAGAATTCTTAGATGTTCATTTTGCTGCAGGGTGATCTACACTTCATTGCATAGTGCTACTGCCTCTGCTTTGTTCACTTCTTTGCTGTCTTTGCATAATAACAACTAGGCGTGTCTGTCTCTCAGAAGGCACGTTTTGGCTGAAAAGCTTTCATTGGAGTTTTAATGTATTTTCTTGAAAATTTATTTGATTCGATAATATGCCCTCAATAATTAGTAAAGCCTTAGTTTCCCGTTTGAGATGCAATACTAATGAGCGTACGTGTACGTGTATGTGTACGTGCTTAATGTACCGCTCATTGTGTTGGATCTTGAATTGTCCAAAGTTGGACAGTTTGGGAAAAAACTTTTTCTTAATTCAGTTATAATAGTTATTCATTGATTCTAATGTTATATACTTGATGAAAGTTCGGATTGATACATTTCCTTTCGTTCTCCGGGTGCATACTTTATCGTGGTGGATGTCATCGCGTTCAAGTAGTGTACGTCGGAGACTGCGGGGAAATGCTGCCGAAATTTTGTCGAGTATGAGCATGAGAGTTAAGGACTAACTGTTAACCGAATGTTGAAAAAGTTTCTTCTTGAATGGGATAGGGCCATACCCTATCATAAGAAGTGGTTGATGAATATGTTGGACTAAGTACGAAGGTATTGGTTTAGTCATGGATCGCGGTTGGATGAATGCTAGACGGACAAGTGATGAGTATGAGAATGGAGTGGAAGATTTTCTACAGTTTGCAAAAACAAATGCTCCTGATAGTGGTAACGGAAGGTTTTATTGTCCTTGTGTTAAGCTGTTTGAATGAGAGACGACTAGAAGGCGAGGAGATACGTGATCATCTTATTTGTGAGGGGATTTGCAAGAGTTATACAACATGGATATGCCATGGTGAATCGTTAGACAGGCCGAGGGTGTCGGATAGAGAGGAAGTTGATGACGTGGAAATGGACGATGGACTAGAGGACATGATCCGTGATGTTGGGCAAGAGTCTTTTCGGCGCGCACATGTGTATGATACTTTGTGCAGTGATGCGCAAGTGGCTTTATATCCAGGTGCACTAATTTCACACGGTTGTCGGCGGTGTTAAGATTGTTCAATGTGAAGGCGAGAAATGGGTGGAGCGATAAAAGTTTACCGAATTGCTTGAGTTGTTGAAAGAAATGCTTCCCAGAAGGCAACACATTGCCATCTCGAAACTATGAGGCGAAGAAGATATTGTGTCCAGATGGGTATGGAGTATAAGAAAATACACGCTTGCCCCAATGATTGCATATTGTACGGGGAAATAGTTTGAAGAGATGCACGAGTGCCCCAGGTGGGGGGTATCACGCTACAAAGTGAAGGATGGTGATTCTAGTTGTGATGTGGTCACCAAAGGTCCTCCTGCGAAGGTGTTATGGTATCTTCCCGTGATTCCGCGGTTCAAGCGATTGTTTGCTAATGTAAATGACGCAAAGAACATTAGATGGCATGCAGATGAGAGGAAGTGTGATGGACAGCTTCGCCATCCGGCCGATTCTTTGCAATGGAAGAGAATTGATAGTTTGTTTCTAGGATTTCGGCAATGAGCCCCGAAACCTCAGGCTTGGACTTGCTACCGATGGAATGAATCCATATGGAAACTTAAGTAGTATTCATAGTTCATGGCCTGTTCTCCTTGTAATTTACAACCTGTCTCCTTGGTTGTGCATGAAGCGCAAATACATTATGTTAAGTATGATGATTTCGGGTCCTAAACAGCCAGGAAATGATATTGATGTTTATCTCGAGTCCCTTGATTGAAGACTTGAGAATGATGTGGGATGAAGGCGTTGATGTGATCGACGGGTATTGCCGTGAGACATTCTGATTGCGTGCCATGTTATTTTGCACCATCAATGACTTTCCAAAGATACGGGAACCTGTGTGGGTATAGTGTTAAGGGGCATAAAGCATGTCCAATATGTGAAGAAGGCACATGTTACCATCAACTGCAACATGGAAGGAAGACGGTTTACCTTGGGCATCGGAGATTTCTCCGACGTAATCATCCTTATCGTAGATTGAGGAAAGCTTTCAATGGACTTCCGGAGAATGAAATTGCTCCGGTGGCCTTGACTGAGAGCAAGTTTATGAAAGGGTGAACAACACTAATGTTATCTATGGGAAGACCCGGAAGAAGGCTACGAGAGAAGAAAATATGGAAGAAGAGGTCGATCTTCTTTGATCTTCCATCTTGGTGCAAGCTTGATGTAAGACATTGTATTGATGTGATGCATGTAGAGAAAAATGTGTGTGACGGTTTAATCGGAACGCTTCTCAACATTCAAGGCAAGACAAAGGATGGTGTGAATGCTCGTCTGGATCTAGTTGCGATGGGTATACGAGAGCAGTTAGCTCCACTTAAAGTGGGGGATAAGAAGACTTATTTGCCCCAAAGATGTCATACTTTATCAAAAAAAGAGAAAAGAAGTTTACGTGAATGTCTACGGGGAGTCAAAGTGCCACGGGGTTACTCTTCAAATATCAGAAGACTTGTCTCAATGAAAGATCTAAAATTAGTTTGCTTAAAGTCTCATGATTGTAATGTCTTGATGCAACAACTACTACCTATGGCCATTAGTGACATATTGACTAAAAAAGTCAGACTTGACATTACTATGTTATGCTTATTCTTCAATGCTATATGTATCAAGGTCTTTGAGTCTATAAATTTGGATGAGTTGGAATATGAGGCAGCAATTTTGTTGTGACTATTGGAGATGTATTTTCCACCTTCATTTTTTGACATCATGGTTCATTTGATTGTTCATCTAGTGAGAGGAGATTAGATTGTGCGGTCCCATTTATTTAAGGTGGATGTACCCGGTTGAGCGATACATGAAGATCCCCGAAAGGATATATGAAAAATCCACACACTGTCCCGAAGCATCTATTGTTGAAAGGTATGTTGTGAGAAGAAGCTATTGAGTTTTGTACGGACTACATGTCGGAAGCGGAACTGTAGGGCTTCCGAAGTCTCGTCACGAAGGAAGATATGATGGTAAGGGTACACGAGGTATCACTTGTTAAGAGCATGGATCGGGAGGAAGTGCTTCAAGCACATTTGTATATATTGAATAACACCGATGAGGTTGAACCATACTTATGTGAGCATAAAAGCATCATCAATGAAACTTACCCTAGAATGAATGAAAAATGGTGTTTGAACAAGCATAACAAGACTTTCTTGAACTGGTTTAAAGAAAAAATTGCAAAGGATGGTATCGCTTCGCTACATTAAAATGGCTAGCACAGGGCCTAACTTTGATGTCATATGCTGGAGTGGGTACGATATCAATAAGTTTTCCTTCTATACAAAGTCCAAGGATGACAAAAGTACTATGCAAAACAGTGGGGTTATGGTCGTCATTGAGTCCATGCATTTCTCTAGTTCGAAAGATAAAAACCCTGTTATGGCATCAGTTTCATACTTTGGAATCATTGAAGAGATATGGGAGGTTGATTACACGAAGTTTAGAGTACCTGTTTTTAAATGTCAGTGGGTCGACAGTAACAATGGTGTGCAAACCGATGAGTTAGGATTCAAATTGGTGGACCTTAGTAAGGTAGGTAATAAAGAGGAACCTTTCATCATGGCATCCCGAGCAAAACAAGTGTTTTATATCCGTGATCCTTCTAACAAAAGGTGGTCAGTGGTTCTCCAGGGAAAAAACATGTATAACGGTAGTGAGGGAAATCACGATTCAACTCTTGATATTTCTGATACTCCTTCTTTCTCAACACGAGTGCCTAATTTCAATGAGGAAAATGAAGTGGATGATGTACATGCTACTCGTAATGATCACCAAGAAGGGTTATGGGAGAACTTTACTAATTGACCACAAAGTAAGTTTAGTTTGACATTACCATCAAGTTTGGCATATTATATGTTTACGTTGATATTTATAAGTTATGTTTATGTACGTTGATCGATATTTATAAGTTATGTTTGATATTTATCCTGACATACTAACAAGTTTTTTTTTGTTTTGTGTTTAAACAGGTATACATGGCTGATCATGAGGATATACCTCCTTCATGCGGCGGGTCGAGACCCCGTCTCTAGGTAGAAAGGGTAGACGTGCCACACGGATGAGGCATTTGACTGCCAACCGTGGGTCAAATCAAAGGATAAGAGTAGATTTTGATGATAACCTCAAACCTATTGGGCCAATGGAAGATCAGTTTACCGTTTTGTGGCGACCCTTGCTAGGAACAGGCCTAGTATACTCATTGATAGGTGGAGAGATGTACGGCGGACGTGAAGGAGCAGAGATATGGGAGAGTATTCTGGTATCTATACTTCTACGTCCTGTGTTTGTCTGTATCTACTTTATTTTTATCTTAATAATATCATACAGTAATTCGTTGATTCTTTTGGTCTTAATGTAGTTGACATTTGACATCACAGGATACATACGCTATGAAGAAGCGTTTCTTTGAAGTATCTTTGGAGAGCGTTGGAGGGGTTTTAAGGCCGACACAGGCAGATACTATATATTCGGTCCAAAAAGTAAAAAGAACCCACTTGAGGTGTATCCGTTTCTTGACAAGGCGACGTGGGATCGCTTTGTTGTCGAGCCGACGTGATCCCAGCTTTCAGGTTAACTTATTTGATTTGTCTCTAAATTTATGTAATTGCATTAATTTCATTTACTTATGTAATTTAATTGTCTTTTACTTATAACAGGAGAAGAGGAAAAAGGGGCAGGAAAACCAAAGCAAGAATGTCTACCCCCATGTCATGTCTCGTGGGGGATATAAAAAGCTTGTTAAGAAAATGGTTGAAGAGGAAAAGAAAGCACGTCGGCGGGCAAAGCATCTCAGGCGGATCCTAATGCTGAAAATCTTCCAGAGGTTGTTGATCCACCCCCACGCCATCGTTCATGGAAGAGGGGCCGACAAAGAAAAACGGGACAATATACATCCGAGGAGGCCCGCCAAGTAGCTGAGAGGATTGTAAGTATAGTTTGTTGTAATTGTCATTTTAAGATTGTTACCGAATTGTAATGTGACCTGATATTTTTATGTGATAGGATGCCTTGGATGATCAGCTAACCCAAGGAACCTTTGTTCCTAGAGGACGCAATGATATATTATCTACTGCCATCAGAAACCGGACCACCCGGCCGTGTCATTGGTGTTGGATGGGGAGTCGGCATTCGCCAATACCATGGTTCATCTTCACACCAATGCCACGAGGGATTCGGTTGCAGATAGAGCACAACTAAAACAGGAGATTGCAGGTGAGCTTGACAGGAGATGGCGAAGCGTTTGCCCAAAGAAATGGCAATATTTACTTCTTTGTCCCCCAAGAGATGACGGTAGGTGTCCAACCCTCTGTCCAACCCTCTGTCCATGTGAGCACTAAGGGCTCATGTGATCCTCCTCATCATCCCGAAAATGATGATGATGGTGATCTTCTTTTGCTCTTGATGATGATGATGATGATGATGATGATGGCGACCCGATAGGTGTGAGTCGTATGTTGATGATCATCATCATCATCGCCGCTTAGTGGCATTGGGTAGGGCATATAATAAGTTAGGTAATATCATACACCATCGGTTATTACCAGGATGATCATATGAGGGTGTCTGTTGAGATTATTCGAGATGCGATGCTCGAGTCCCTGTGCCCACCGAGGAGGTTCAAGCAAGTGGGTCGGGCCCCGGTAACTTCATCCTCGGCCAAGAAGACTGGTCAACTTTCTTGTTGCATCCGAGGTATTCGGTTAGTTGTGTTTTTCTATATTCATAGTTGAAATATATTTATTATTGTTTAAAGATAATGCTTTATTTGTATTTGTTATAGGATGTTGGAAATGATATTGTGCCTAAAAGGTCGGATCTAGGAAGACCGAGAGATGTCCGCTCCCTGCCAAGGTATTCATTTGACCATTTAGTTAATAACGAATTAAATAACTTAATTATCCGTGATTACTAATATATATCTATGTTGTTTAGGGGATCGACAAAGGGGCACCTGGCCATGGTGATGTTTTCAAAGTTACGGCTATACGAGGTTGTCGCCATGGAGGATGATGCAGCCTTGGTAACGTTGGAACATGATGCCAGCCACTGGTGAACTGTATATACCAAAGAAGGAACTTATGGAGATGGCACTCAATAAAGAAATGGCCAGTTCTGCACACATATCGTTTTGGTGCACGTAAGTACATTTTATTTATAAGTTAAGTACGTAATTAATTTTTAAATACAATGATAATTAACATGTTTTTCCAATATATTAGGTATCTCGCATCGTATGTTAGTCGATCAGGGGTAACCTCGCCCTTTATGGGTTCATTGACCCCATGTTCATTCAGGGTGATGTTCTCGTAGCATCGGAGAAGACCCGGTCACTACCATACGTGATATACTTTCCCGAGACGATCATCAATTCTATCTTGCGCCTTATCTCAATAAGTAAGTAACGGTTATTTAAGTATAACTATATATGACTTAGTCACTAACTGCTTCGCAAATACAGCTAGGCATTGGCAATCTGTTGCTCTTGTACCCAAGAATGAACGTCGTGGTCTTCTTACGCTCATTGGGAAATAAGCGGCGAATGAACTGAAGACGATCATCGAAACGTAAGCGTTAAAATACTTTATAATCAGTAATGCAGTTGTTTTAATTATCTGAAATCTATTATATATACTTTAATTAATGTTTTTTTCATGATAGGTCTATTAATGCCTCCCACATGTTGCGTGGTGAAAGGCGTACTCGGGCTATCAGATGGATTATTCCCAGCGTAAGATATTTATTAGTTCAAATGCATCAAATGCAGTGGGTACAATAATTGATTTCTATTTTATTTAATTCCTCATATTCTAATTGGGTTTCATTTGAACGTAGTCACGTATACAACGTGGGTCATGGGAATGTGGCTACTATGTGATGCAGTGGATGTTGGAAATTATCTCCTCCGGGATCACTGAAAGATGGAGTGAGGTAAATGTTAATTGACACAATTAGAAGTAATAGTATAGATTCGTTATATGTTTTATGTTAGTTTATTACTTAAAAGATATAATCTTTTGTCCAATTAAACTTGCAGATATTCAACAATCCAACTCCATTGTCTCATTCTGACATCAACATCATAAAGAGGCGTTGGGCAACTTTCTTTCTTGAAGTGTACCACCCATAGTTTGTATATATGTAGTTAGTTTAAAAACTTATCATATACTAGCTATAGTGTACCTTTGGTGATGATATGTATTAGTGCTCGTGTCTGGTTCAATTCTTCTTCTCTCGTGTTTTGATGTAGCCTTGATAAAGTGTTGTTTTCATTCATTCGAAATTAATTAGGCCTGATGCCCTTTGTTTTCAGATTCTGTGCTCACTAGTCATTTGATGAAATGTCAGTATTTTTAACCATATGTGTAAGAGCTGATTATGCGTGCTAAGAAAATTGAATGAAGTATGTTTTGCTTTTGAATGATTGTGTCAAAACTAGTTTGGTGTTCTGTTGTTGTTTCTTGTTTGATCAGAGTGCTTTGCTGGTTTGTTTATTGATCTGCATTCTTGAAATAGGGGAAAGGAATGATTGAAATGTAAATATGATTAAAAAAACAGAGATTTTACACATCGGTTCTCAATAACCGATGTGTAAATTTAACTTTCTACATCGGTTTTGCTTAAAACCGATGTGTAAATTTAACTTTACACATCGGTTCTTTATAAAACCGATGTAGAAAGTCAAATTTACACATCGGTTTTAAGCAAAACCGATGTAGAAAGTTAAATTTACAACTGCTTATCAATTGCTAAATTAATTTTCCACATCGGTTAATATAAAACCGATGTTTAAAATATACTTTACACATCGGTTTTATAACCGATGTGTAAAGTGGCAATAAACCACATCGGTCGTTTCCACATCAGTTTTAAAACCGATGTGGAAAGCCAAAAATAACCGACGTGGAATCCCTTTTCTGCACTAGTGTAGAAAAGATGAATTAAAACTAAAGCTTTAAGAGCTTGAACTTTTAGAAGAAAGAAGAAGATGAAGGTTTAATGGAGGTTGAATGAGGAAGATGATGAAGTGAAAATGAAAGGGGTATATATAGAGAGGGGAGAGAGTGGCACGAAATTGAGGAGAGAGGAATGAGCTTGGAGTGCAAGTTTTGGCCTTGTGCCTTGTTTGGTTGAAGAGGAAAGAGAAAAAATAGGTTTTTAGAATATAATATGATATATTTCAAAAAGTCCATCATGACCACTTTTAGGAGGTAGCTTAGGCCATACCTCTAGTGAGTCACCTCACTCCCTCATCTCACCTCAAGCCTTTTATGTCTCCTATTCTACTCCATTTCGTACCCGGTTGCATGTCCGATCGTAATTCTTCCGACGTTTTCGCCCGAATAAAATATTATATTTTATTTTTGAACGAAAATTTTCAAAATAACCAAAGTTGAAGGAAACATAATAAAAACACCAACTATCTCGTTCACGGGTCAAAATTAGGTTTTCTGCACAGTAAACTTGTACCGGCAGTGAAAACGCAGATCAGCTTTCGTTTGAATTTTCAACCGAAAATTTTACCGTAACCCTCTACCATAAAGTAGACTATGAATATGATTTTATTTTATTTTAATCAAAAACACTTTCTAACTCTCAAATTTAAAATATAATTTAATTTTATTTTAACCGGTTGAACAACATAATTAAAATCAGGCTGTTACTGGGTATATCATGCTACGTTGTATCATTGTGCCTTGACGGACAACGAAATCCATATGCCTTGATTACTATGCCTTGAGTTGGATAGTATGATATGGATATCCATGCACGTTGTACACTGTTCCAAGAGTTTTGGGTAGTGTAGTGGACTAACACGTTGTGCCTTTTATGACAAAGATTTCGGGCATGATCAGCTCATTTTAAACAAAGTGAAGTTGGGGTCTCCGGAGATTAGGATAGAAGTTAAATTATAGAAGTGTCATGGTTTTCAAAAAGCGATGATTATCTCTTGCTACGTACTGCTTAAAATGATATCTTGTTACTTGTATATGTTTCTCTGTATGTTTTGGGTGCATATAGTTGTCATAATTATCCATATATTGGTATCTTACCCTTGAATTTTCCTTCATGTATATATGTATGTATCCTGCTATGTTGAGACTAGATGGACACAGCTCTGCCTCTCGTGCACTCCCGGGTGCGGACGATGATGTTTGAGGATGCCAACAACCCTGGGGCTTGGGTGATTCATCCGGGTGTTGTTTTGGCTTCAAAGACTCAATAGGGGGGTGAATTGAGCTTTCAAAAAACTTTTCAAAAACTTTACTTTTCAAATCAGAGTTGCCTCAGGATCTTTTACAAAAACAGTGAAGGGTTTCTTATGAAATCTTGAATAGAAGGTGGTGAGGAAAGAAAGATTATTTCAGAAAGATAAATCAGTAATAAGATTCAAGTTCACAGCTCACAGCTATCAATTAAACAGTGATTGAATCAAACAGGAAGAAGTTCAGTTCAGGGTCGTACAAGTATTAGAAACAGGCCTTAATCAGTCAAGAACTGAAGTTATAATATATCAGTTTCAGTTTTAGTTTCAGTGATCAAGAAGAGTCTTAATCAACTCAGTTTTGAACAATTAATAACTCAATATTGATTGCAGTAATACTCTGGTTTTAATTCATACTAAACAGATCAAGAACTGATATCAATTGAAAACTTAGAACATCAAGATCACAGTTATATGCGCAAGACATAAATTAAAGAGTTTGAGTTTAGAGATACCACACAATCAATTTCATACTAGTTCTGCCACCACCATTGTGACTTACATCCAGTCCCCACTCCACCTGTGGGTATTCACACACTAACACAACAAGCTTTAGCCAGGTAGCTTGAAAAACCTTTACACCACAGAGCACACCTTCACCTCGAGATACCACACTCTTGTGAAGAGCCTCAATCAATGTTCTTCCTTAGGATTCCTCACCCTAATCACACAAAGACTCCCTATCTCTTTACAATCGAAAAGTACAGAAAGATTGATTCCTAACTCTCAGAAGTCAGATATACAAGTTGAAGTTCTTATGAGAATTGAAACACTCTTTTTCACAATGAAGCTCAAGCGAGAAGATGAATGATTTTCATAATTTATCTCTCTAATTGATTTTGTAAACTTCTGATATGTTAAAAGTGTTCTTTTGATCCCTCTATATATAGGAAACAAGTTATAGTCGTTGGGATCAATTAAAACAGATTTGGGTCTGATAATAGAATCTGTTTTCTTGATTCTGATTCTTGAACAGGGGTTGAGTACATGGCTGTATTAACCAATTTCATACTGATAGTTCTGATAGTTTTACTTGGTTAATCCATCAGTACACCTATTCAATACATCTATGTATTGAATCAAGAACCTTAAATTCATTTTTCAGTTACAGTAGCAGACATACATCCATTGATTACATGGCTGTACCTGACAAATAATTTTCTTATTTCCAAAAATCATTTTCAAAAAAAAAAAAACTTATTCCTTTTAATGCAGGTTATGAAAATTGATTTTCTTTATGCATCTTTTTAGTTGAGTTATCTTGTGACTAAGAGATTTCTTTCTCTTACAAATCATCTAAGACTTAAATCTAAAATTATCCTTTAAGCTTGGTCTTGATGATCCTTTGATCTTTGACTTTGCTCTTTTGATTTCTACATGCAGCTCCTTGATTCCTTCAAGTTCTTCCTTGAATATTTTCCTTGAATTTGCTTAATGAACTTGTTGATCACTGCTGGATACCCGTCTTTGCAATTTGACACTAAAACACTTGCACACACATTAAATTGTATTTGTCATATATCAAAATCTCTAAGTCATTGAGTCTTACAAACTCCCCGTTTTTTATTATGACAAATCTTCTAACAAATTATAAGATCAGAGTATAAGTGTAGCAGAAGCTAAGTGTTTTTGACAGATTTATATCATGGTATCAAAGCAGAAGTATATCAGAGCAAAAAAAAAATTATCAGAGCAGAATTTGATTTAGTCCCCCTTAATCATGTAAGCTTATAAGCTCCCCCTCAACATATGCATGTATAATTTTTTATTATCCCCTTTCTCTATATCATACTTTTTCCTCCCCCTTTTGGCATTATAAAAAAGGTAAAGAAAAGAAACATAAAAAGCAATAGAGAAGGCAAGCATTTAAACATTCAAACATAGCATATAAAATTGTTCATGATAGAGGGATAGGTGCAGGGACAAATCAAAAAGAACAGAAACCATCATCCAAAATTACAAACTAAGGCATTTTACCTTTCAAAAACTAAGTTCTAATTCCTATGAATTCCTAGAACTAGTTCTTCCTTTTTGATTTTCTTTTGTTTCAGCCTTTAGGTGATGGTTCAGCAGGGGTGTGCTCAGCTTCCTTCACAACAGCTTTTGAGGGTGAAGATCCAGTATTTTTGGTTCTTGCCATATTAGGGTTGATTTGGGTACAAGAAGGATTAAGGTTAGCTCGGCTAGGTTTGCGGAATTGGGTGAAGAAAGAGTGGGTTTCAGAAGATTTGAAGTTTTGAAATAAGATTCTACATCGGTGTCGTCTTCAATCCTCAGGGCTCGTAGTTGAGGATCGATCCTTTTGTAGCCATAGCCGTAGATTTAATAATTGTTTAAGTTAATGGTGCAGATCATTTTATTGCCAATTGGTTGGGAAATACGCAATCGGTTAATAAGGCAACCGGGTACTCCTTTAACTGGTTGAACGTAATCTAGTAGACGAGCTCTATATGCCACGTCATTGGACGGAGCTTCTCATTAAGGACTTAGCAAGTCCAAAGACTTGTATGGACGAGCGCTTCTGTCACTTGTGTGGACGAGCGCTTCTGTCACTTTAGTGGACGAGCGCTTCTATCACTTGTGTGGACGAGCGCTTCTGTCACTTGTGTGGACGAGCGCTTTTGTCACTTGTGTGGACGGGCGCTTCTACCACTTCAGTGGACGAGCAGAATTAGAATCTTGTGTATTATGAGTTTATCAGACTTTGCATACATGCCTGTAGTACACCAGTGTATACTTATGACATTCAGGAATTGTGTCTCAGACTTTTAATACATCTGTTTATCACTGGGATGTATCAGACTAAAAACATAGGGGATCCATTCCTGAACCTCTATACAGCTATTGATCACATCCACGTTTAAAACAAATTTCAAGTTTTCACACATGTACGTGGGTTAGGTACATAGGTGTTCCTAATCAAATTTATTTCTTCTGAAACTCTCTTCTAATCATTCATAGATATTCCAAATCAAATCATACAAGAATTAGAGCATATTTACACAAAGATACAGTCATATAAACAGTTTCTTTAGAGATTAGATATAATATTGATCAATTATGCCCAATTCTCTTCTAATGAAAAAGAAGCTTTCCTTGTTCAAGGGCTTGGTAAAAATATCAGCAAGTTGTTTAGTTGTATCAACATATTCAATCTTAATTTCTATACTTTGATCATGATCTCTAATGAAATGATGTCTGATTCCTATGTGTTTAGTTCTAGAGTGCATTGTGGGATTCTTAGTTAGGTTAATTGCACTTGTATTGTCACATCTAATAGGAACTTGGTTTAGTTGAACACCATAATCAACTAATTGTTGTTTCATCTATAAAACCTGTGCACAACAGCTACCAGCTGCTACATATTCAGCCTCTGCAGTGAATAAAGCCACACTAGATTATTTCTTACTGAACCATGATATTAATGATTTTCCCAGTAAATGGAAAGTTCCACTAGTACTCTTTCTATCTAGTTTACAACCAGCAAAATCAGAGTCTGAATAGCTAATTAAAGTACATGTAGCTCTCTTGGGATACCATAATCCCATGTCTTTTGTTCCTAACAGATACTTAATTATCCTTTTAACTGTTGTTAAGTGTGATTCTTTTGGATTTGCTTGATACCTAGCACACATGCATACACTAAACATGATATCTGGCCTACTAGCAGTAAGATAAAGTAGTGAGCCTATCATACCTCTGAATTTAGAAACATCAACAGGTTTACCTTGCTCATCCTTGTCCAGATAACAGGAGGTACTCATTGGAGTAGCCATCTCCTTAGCATTTTCCATGCCAAACTTCTTGATCAACTCATTGCAGTACTTGGTTTGGCTAACAAAGATTCCATTTTCAGTTTGCTTTATTTGCAGTCAAAGGAAAAAGTTCAGCTGACCCATCATTGACATTTCAAACTCACTCTGCATAAGACTTGCAAACTCATTGCACAAATGCTCATTAGTGGCACCAAAAATTATATCATCAACATATATTTGTATAAGTAAAATGTTTTGTGTCTTTTTCTTAGTGAACAAAGTTGTGTCAACTTTACCTCTTTTAAATCCTTTTTCAATGAGAAAATTACTTAACCTTTCATACCAAGCTCTAGGAGCTTGCTTTAAGCCATTTAGTGCTTTAGACAGTTTATAAACACGGTTAGGCAATTCATCATTCTCAAAACCAGGTGGTTGACCAACATACACTTCCTCTTGTATAAATCCATTTAAGAAAGCAATCTTAACATCCATTTGATACAATTTAAATCCCATTATGCAAGCATAAGAAAGTAGCATTCTTGTAGCTTCTAATCTTGCTACTGGTGCATATGTTTCATCATAATCTATGCCTTCTTCTTGGTTATACCCTTTGGCTACCAATCTAGCCTTGTTTCTTACAATTATACCATTTTCATCTACTTTATTCCTAAAAACCCATGTTGTACCTGTTACTTATCAGTTCTTGGGTTTAGGCACTAGTTTCCAAACTTGGTTTCTTTCAAACTGGTTTAACTCATCTTGCATAGCCATCATCCAATGTTCATCGATTATAGCATCATCTATGTTCTTAGGTTCTACTTGAGATACAAATGCCATATGATTACAAGCATTTATAAGAGATTGTCTAGTAGTTACCCCCTTTGTAATTTCACCAATGATGTTATCAATTGGATGATTTCTGACAGTCATCCATTCCTTTGGTAGGTCAGGCTGTTGTTCTGTTTGCTCCTGCTGCAACAATTCATTCTTTAAGCTTTCATCTTCTTCATTGTCCTGTTTCTCTTCTAGGAGATTTTTATCAATTGAATTTGCAAGATCATCAATAATAGAATCCTTTCCCAACCTTTTGGGTTAGACTCATCAAATGTCATATGCACAGATTCCTCAATAGTTTGTGTTCTCTTATTATATATTCTAAATGCTTTACTAGATAGAGAGTAACCTAAGAAAATTCCTTCATCATCCTTTGCATCAAATTTTACAAGATTATTCTTTCCATTGTTAAGAACAAAGCATTTGTAACCAAAAACATGAAAATGTTCTATATTTGGTTTTCTTCTTTTGTAAAGCTCATAAGGGGTTTTCTTTAAGATTGGTCTTATCATGACTCTATTTAGCACATAGCAGGCTGTATTGACAGTATCTGCCCAAAAATGTTTTGGTAAGCTAGAGTCGTTCAACATAGTTCTTGCTATCTCTTCTAATGATCTATTTTTCCTTTCCACTACTCCATTTTGTTGTGGAGTTCTAGGAGCAGAAAAATTATGTTGAATGACATGCTCATCACATAAGTTTTCAAACACTTCATTTTGAAATTCTCCCTCGTGATCACTTCTTATAGAAACAATTTTCATGTCTTTTCATTTTGCACAATTTTTGCCATTTTCTTAAATGCAGCAAATGAATCACTCTTATGAGATAGAAAATATGTCCATGTATATCTAGAGTAATCATCTACTATTACCAATGCATACAAGTTACCACCAAAGCTTTTGGTTCTAGATGGACCAAATAAATCCACGTGTAAAAGTTGCAAGGGTCTAGTTGTTGAAACAATGTTCTTTGGTTTAAAAGAGACCTTAACTTGATTTCCTTTTTGACATGCATCAAATAGTCCATCTTTCACAAATTTCAGTTTAGGCAAACCAACTACATGATCTTTACAAATCATTTTATTCAAGTGGTTCATGTGAATGTGTGCAATTCTTCTATGCCAAAGCCAAATCTCTTCTTCTTTTGAAATAAGACAGCATGCAGTATTTGAAGAGATATTATCTAAATCAAGCATATAGATGTTATCTGTCCTATGTCCAATTAATTTCAAATTTTCATCATGCTGATTTTCTATTAAGCAACTATTGGGATTGAATTTTACTTTGAAGCCTTTGTCACATAGTTGACTGATACTTAATAGGTTGTGTTTCAATCCCTCAACATATAGTACATCCTCCATGATTGTTATTGAGTCACTTCCAATGTTGCCAAAGCCAAGTATTCTCCCTTTATTGTTGTCTCCATAGGTAAGACTACCACTTGACTTGGGTAAAGGAAATGAACTTGGTTTTGTCTCCAGTCATGTGCTTGGAACAGCCACTGTCAAGATAACATTTCACATTCTTGGCTTTCCAACACACCTACAAAAACAGAAACATGTTTGTGTTTTAGGTACCCAAATCTGTTTGGGTCCTTTTGAGTTAGTTGCAACAATAGTTCCTTTAGGAACCTATATATACTTATATTTATTGTATGCTGATTTTCTGTATTGACATGTAAAAGCTGTGTGACCTTTTCTAGCACAAAAGTTGCATTTAACAAATGGTGTGTTTGATGTCTTAGGTGCAGCAAAAAATTTCTTGAAATATTTCTCATGTATCTTAGGTTCATAGCCTATTCCAGCCTTATCATAAACACACTTTTGCTGTCCTAATAAAACATTCAAGTTATCTCTACCATTTGTGAACTTGGCTAAGTCATTTTTCAGTTTTTCAACTTCTTTAGTCAATGTACAACACTTAGAACAATTAGAGCTAGATGCAATCAAGACCTTATTCCTAGCTTCTAGTTCTCTTTCTTTCATTTTCAAGCATGCATAATCATCACATTGTTTAGCAATTATTTTTCTAGATGAGACAAGTTGTTTAGCAATCTTAAGATATTCGGCATGTAACTCATCAAATGTATCTTGCAATTCATCAAAAGTAGGTTATGAATCAGAATTTACCTCACTCTCTGAATCACTGTTATTGCTGGCCATCAAGCACAAGTTTGCCTCCTCAGATTCAGATTCTTCAGTGGAATCTACATCATTATCATCCCAAGCAATATAGGCCTTTCTTAGCTTTCTCCACTTCTTGTCCTTTGAGTCAAACTTTTCTGTTTTGTCATTCTTTTGTAGTTTTGGACAATCAAGCTTCATGTGGCCAATCTTTCCACATTCATAGCATGTGATGTTGTTGGAAGAGTTGTCATCTTTGCTGAAATTTCTCCTTTGAAAAGTGGATGGCTTTCTTTTGAAGTTTCCTTTCTTCTTTAGGAACATCTTGAATTTTCTAACTAGCATTCCCATCTCTTCTTCAGATTCTGCCTCTTGTGCTGAATCATCATCATCACCGTCTTCTACTTCTCTGACTTATGATTTCAGAGCCAATCCCTTTTTCTTTTGGCCAGTTTCTTCATTCTCATTCAGTCTGTTCAACTCCAATTCATGCTCTTGCAGTTTTTCAAATAATGTGGCAATGGTCATTGATGAGAGGTCTCTAGATTCTGAGATTGCAGTGACTTTAGGCTGTCATTCCCTGCTCAAGCATCTCATTACTTTGTTAATTTGATCCTCATTTGATATAGCTTTTCCAAGACCAGCAAGTTGGTTGATAATGTGAGTGAATCTCTTTTGCATTTCAGTCATAGGTTCTCCTTGCTTCATTCTGAACAGCTCGTACTCATGTGTGAGGGTGTTCATTCTTGCTCTTTTGACATCGGTGGTTCCTTCATGTGTTACTTGCAATGTATCACACATCTCCTTTGCTGATTTGCAATTTGAAACCCTCAAAAACTCATCACGGCTTAAAGCAGATGTTATAATATTCTTAGCACGTGCACTATATTGAACTCTTTTATTATCATCCTCATTCCATTCAGTTTTAGGCTTATTTCTTGGAGCACCATTAGCATCTATAGTAGAGGGGACAAATGGTCCATTTTCTACTGCATCCCATATTTCAACACCTACTGCCTCAAGAAAGATTATCATCCTTTCCTTCCAATAGATATACTCAGATCCATTAAAGGCAGGAGGGCGTGCAAGGGAAGCCCCTTCATTCAAACAGTCATTGGAAGCCATGTGACACCCTAATCTCGGGTCATCACATGGCTACCCGTTTGCGGAAATAAAACTCAATTTGTTGGTTGCTTTCGGAAAATAATGTTTTCTCAACGTTCATCTTTTCAAAATATGGTGATAAATTCTTTTTTTTTTAACATCGTCACAACAGCGTTCACATAATCACACTTAGATATATCTATATATATAAACCATCCAACTATACTGCCTTATATGTTTTCTCACGTAAATCATAATCAACTTTATTCTTAAAACATAACATTACCTAAGCTGGTCGTAACTAACGGACACTACAACCGATAAAAGCAGTAACATCATGCCTCGAACTAGACAGCCTTCGTCTTCTTGTAGAGATCATACCCCTTGTACGATTCTGATATGGTTGTAAGGGTGAGACGCCAATATATGGATTTATCACCATAACTAAATGCGCAACACAAAAGAAGGCACATACACATATACATGTCTATAACAACATACTCATTCATATCATAATATCTCGTTTATCAATGGGTTTCACACCCCAAACATCAACATTGGAAAAACTATGCATGAACACTTCAATACATCATCTAAACATTCATACTCAATCTCATGAGATATCTCCAACCTCTTGATGAGTTGATCAGACTCGATTGCCACAGGCACACCGCCACAGGCACTCCCATCGCACACTGTCCAACATCGTGGCACAGTGATAACAATCTGAGATGGGGCCTCATTGTCCAAACCCTGGGCACAATGAGAACATCTTTGTATGATCTACCCTGACGCCGCAAGGTAATCCCTCAAAGTCATGCGCCCTTTTCAAAGCTCCAAAACTTACGACTTAACATCTTAAACATTTTACATCTTGTTCAGTCTTAGGTTCGTGGTAATAGAAAACATCTTACAATGTGTTAACTTCTTTTAGTAGATACCTAGTCTACAACACAACAAACCTTAATACCCCGACGTCTCGGTTATTAAGTTCCATAACATCATTTTACATCATTTTTACATCTTTTTACATCTTCTTACATCTTTTTACATCTTACATCGTTCTACATCTTTTTACATCTTTTTACATCGTTTTACATGTCCAAAATAAGACAACGTCTTAAGAACACTAACACCCCTACATCTCAGTTACTAAGTTCTATATCGTCCTTTACGTCATTAAGTAAAACTCATTTACCGAAAATTCTTTCTACTTGAAATTCGTTTATAAAACGTCAATTCATAGAAAATCCACTTTTCCTTTGGAAACCCATCTTTTCCAAAATAACGACAAATCATCAATAACTTCTTTTTATTGAAACTTCAACTCTAATAAATCAATTCAGATTAAATCTCTTTTTAAATTAAGTCTCGCTGTTTTCAAACTTTCCTCTTAAATAATTTCAAAACTTACCGTCGTTTAGCATTTTCAAAGAAAATGTTCTTAAAGTCAAACTTTGACATTTCTTATAAAATAATTTTCTTATATAATAAATAAGGTCTTTTCGAATATTAATTTCACAAAATCACTTTTTATAATATTTCGGAATTTCTTGTGTAAAAATTAGTAGTACTAAAAAAAATTTCACGGTTACGCTCTCACCGTGACTCATAAATTTCTTTTACACTAATAAATCATTAAAATAATAATATTTCTCAAAACTCATTATTTTTCCAAAATCATATTTTCCTCTACTATTATATTCCAACATTCCCCATAAAACGTTGAATATAACTTTCACAGCTTATTAAATCTTTTATCTGCTTAATCAGTTGTGCACTGACCATTGTCAGGCCTCTCAAACAACACTCACAAACAACATTCAACAACATCATCATAATTATATCCCCAGGCAGATCATGCATCATAACAACATAATATACTACTGCAGATAATGAAAAGCAGATCAATCACCGATACACAGATAAACAACACATCGTAAACAACATAAATAATTAATCATAAACCACATATAAATCATATAAGCCACACTAAAAGCAAATAGTTATTGAGAAAATCCCTCAGGTAAGCTCCCCTTACCTCTTGAAGACTCAAACTAACGTTTTCAAACAATCTCCCGATTTGATCCGGTTTCCTCCGTCGGCTTAAATCAGTTAACTCGGTTGTTTCCTTTAAACGAATTGCAACCAAAATAAATCAAATCAAACCACAACATACTTAGCTCATGAGGGTTAGGTTTCGGTCAATGGCTGACTTTTAGGGTTCAAAATCCTTAAAATTGCTAATCATGATTAAGTCATAGATTAATGATCCTAATATACTTAAGGAAATGGATTAGGGCTAAACAACAAAGTTAAGAATCAAAACCATCCTAACCCTCTAAATAGTAGATTTTGCCAACACAAGAACATAGGGTTAGGGTTTTTAGTTTGATAAACCAACTTGGATTTATTAAGCATACATACTAATTGCTTGATTACTAAGATCATTAATGAAAACTTTGAACAAAACTCATCTAGTTCCAAGAACTAGGGTTTCGGCCTTTATAAAACAAATAGGTTAGAGTTTGATTTTTGATCTTCTATGTACTTACATACAAGAACTATCAAGGTACTAGAAGATTGAATCATGAATCAAGACATGAAAATGAAACAAAACCTATGAACATGATATTGACCTAGATTCGGCCAAGTCCAGAAATTAGGGAAAGAAATTTCTCATGATCTTATGCTTCTAGATGATGAAAATAGAGATGATTATAAGATCATAGCAATTAGTTTCATGTCAAAAGGATTTTTCTAGAATTAGTTATGAATTTTCAAAGTTCTAGATCTAGAAACTTAAAAGTGATGAACAACTAAGAAATAAACTTTGAATCAAGAAACTTATTGAAGATCATAGGCATGATTAGAGAAGAAGAATAGGATTCACCTCTTGAAGATCAAAAACAAGTGAAGATCTAAGAACTTTCTTCACAAAGTTAACACTCAAAGACTTATGAACTTTAGGTTTTTGAACAAAAGGCAATAGAAACTAAGTGAAAGGTGAGGAAGGGTATTTATAGGCATGTGGGCTGCGCCACTTTTGAGGACTAAATGGAAAGGAGGTGGTTTTTCAAAGGATTAAAGTGCAAATAACTCATAGGGACCATTTTGCAAAGATTCCAAAAGTATAAGGACTATTTTGCAAATTGCTAATAAATTGTCATGATGACCATTTGCCACATTTAATGTGGTCTTATCTTGACTAACTTTGGCTGATGTTTGTCATAAATATCTTAGGAAAACCTAGCTTGTTGAAGAAGATTTGAGAAAATAGTAGAATAATGTGGAAGAATGTAGAATGGTGTGGAATGTAGTAGAAAATTCTAGAATGTTCTTTGCTCATCCAAGATGAGGGCAACCTTCACTCCATATTGGGCTTGCACATGGGCTTAGCAAATTTGGGCTTGGTTTCATTTTTGTGGGGCCCACTTGAAGATTTAAGCATTAAGCTTAAGATAGGAAACTTATATAGCTTCAAATGGGCTTTATGAAACTTAAGTCATGGGTAAGGAATTTGGGCCTCAAAGCCACGGTCCTCTATGGATTTGGAACAAGGATTCTAGCCCAATTCACTTGAAAAAAACTTAGAGACTAACTCAGGGACAAAAGGGTAATTAACAGAAAGTTCAGGGACTTAAGCGTAAAATTCATAAATTTTCACTTTAACCCTGAAAAACCTTCTAGACTTAAAAATATGATTCATCCCCATGAATCATCTCAAAATCCTAAGATAAACTCTTTATCTGCTCTTAGGAACTCCAAAATCTCTTCCGTCGTCTACCCGATTACGTATTCCGCCCGTAAAACGTAAATTATTTTATTTTTTTCTGAAATAATTCTAAAAATACACTCTTGTAGGAAATAAAATAGAAATCTTAAGTCTTTCGTTCACGAATTAAAATTAGGTTTTCTGAGCAGTAAACTTTTACAGTCAGTGAAAACACAGAAAACGGCAGACCGATTTCCGTCTGAATTTTCAACCCACAAACTTCCCCGTAAATTATGAAAATAAGTATAACATGGAAATGACCTTGGTTTATCCAAAATCATTTTCTAAGTCTCGGATAAAAATATATATGTTTATATATTTATTACCGATATTACGAAGCAGCGAAAATCGGGGTGTTACAAGCCATACTCTTATAGCCGTTAAGCCAAACTTAAGAGTTTATCTCTGATGCCAATTGTTGTTTTGGCTTCAAAGAGGGTGAATTGAGCTTTCAAAAACTTTATTTTTCAAATGGGAGCTGCCTCAGGATCTTTTACAAAAACAGTGAAGGGCTTTTTATGAAATCTTGAATAGAAGGTGGTGAGGAAAGAAAGATTAATTCAGAAAGATAAATCAGTAATAAGATTCAAGTTCACGGCTCACAGCTATCAATTAAACAGTGATTGAATCAAATAGGAAGAAGTTCAGTTCAGGGTCGTACAGGTATTAGATACAGGCCTTAATCAGTCAATAACTGAAGTTACAATATATCAGTTTCAGTTTCAGTGAACAAGAACAGTCTTAATCAACTCAGTTTTGAACAATTAATAACTCAAGATTGATTGCAGTAATACTTTGGTTTTAATTCATATTAAACATATCAAGAACTGATATCAATGGAAAACTTAGAACATCAAGATCACAGTTATATGCGCAAGACAGAAATTATAGAGTTTGAGTTTAGAGATACCATACAATCAGTTTTATACTGGTTCAGCCACCACCACTGTGACCTACATCCAGTCCCTACTCCACCTGTGGGTATTCACACACTAACACAACAAGCTTTAGCCAGGTAGCTTAAAAAACCTTTACACCACAAAGCACTCCTTCACCTCGAGATGCCACACTCTTGTGAAGAGCCTCAATCAATGTTCTTCCTTAGGATTCCTCATCCTAATCACACAAAGACTCCCTCTCTCTTTACAATCGAAAAGTACAGAAAGATTGATTCCTAACTCTCAGAAGTCAGATATACAAGTTAAAGTTCTTATGAGAATTGAAACACTCTTTTCACAATGAAGCTTAAGCAAGAAGATGAATGATTTTCACAATTGATCTCTCTAATTGATTTTGTAAACTTCTGATATGTTAAAAGTATTCTTTTGATCCCTGTATATATAGGAAACGAGTTATAGTCGTTGGGATCAGTTAAAACAGATTTGGGTCTTATAACAGAATCTGTTTTCTTGATTCTGATTCTTGAACTGGGGTTGAGTACATGGCTGTATTAACCAATTTCATACTGATAGTTCTGATAGTTTTACTTGGTTAATCCATCAGTACACCCATTAAATACATCTATGTATTGAATCAAGAACCTTAAATTCATTTGTCAGTAGTTACAGTAACAGACATACATCCATTGATTACATGGCTGTACCTGACAAATAATTTTCTTATTTCCAAAAATCATTTTCAAAAAAAACTTATTACTTTCAATGCAGGTTATGAAAATTGATTTTCTTCATGCATCTTTTTAGTTGAGCTATCTTGTGACTAAGAGATTTCTTTCTCTTACAAATCATCTAAGACTTAAATCTAAAATTCTCCTTTAAGCTTGGTCTTGATGATCCTTTGATCTTTGACTTTGCTCTTTTGATTTATGCATACAGCTCCTTGATTCCTTCAAGTTCTTCCTTGAATATTTTCCTTGAATTTGCTTAATGAACTTGTTGATCACTGCTTGATACCTGTCTTTGCAATATGACACTAAAATAGTTGCACGCACATTAAATTGTATTTGTCAAATATCAAAATCTCTAAGTCATTGAGTCTTACACCGGGGAATCACATGGCCGAGTACACTGGCCTGGTTTGCACTATAGAAGGAACACAAGAGGGAGGTCGAGAGAGGATGATTCATACTGTGGAGACCATCCAGATATCACTTCCACCAGCTTGGTTATATGTACAGCACCTAGCAGACCTAGGACAGCTAGTGTTTAACCCACCACCTCTGAATGTGGCACCAGCTTCACCCATAGAGGAGGATCCGGAGGAATTCACGGATGAGTAATCTCAGTATCATCCTATGAGCGGTGATGATGATGATGCACCTGGCGAGGGAGCCGAGGTGGAAGTATCCTCTTCTAATACTTCTTCTGGAAATGAGGGAGACTTTCGTGGTCTCCCGAATGGGCATCACTAGTTTGTCTTGACCAGCTTAAGAAGTCTAGTTTTATTTTGGAGTAGTGATGTTTGATGGATTTTGTCAGTCGCATGCTTTATTTTGTCTCTTTAAACTCTAGTGCAATGTAGTGTTTTGTTTAAGAAACTTGGATGTACACTCAAGGAAACTTATGTCAATGCACCTGTCACTAAGAAGATGTTTGTTATCAATGTGAATATTTATGTATGTTTTTCTATGAATGTAAGTTGATCTTTTAAATTCCATGTCTTAAGTTGAGTTTTATTTAATAATGAGTTACTAATTAAATTTTGACATTCCGAAAGAAATCGACATGTCTTCTAATAACGTTAATATTAGTAAAAAGGATTAATTAATGTAATGGGTGGGTGAGGGTGTTACAGGCCCAGATTTATCTCTCTCAATCTGATATAAAAAAAGTCTTCTCACTAGATATGCCCCATATATATATATATATAAAGATAAAAAATATTAAACTATAAATTATATATAAATATTTAAATATAATAAATACTAAACATTAAAGTATATATATTAATTTTAAAACATATAAATATTAAAAGAGTCAACAACCTGACACACTCTACTATTTTATATCCTAGTATTTTATTATTATTTAAAATAATAAAATTTTCTACTTAGTTTTATATTATTTTATTTTATTATTTTTTATACTATCTTTAGTTTTATTAAAGAAATACCATACTACATTATCGAGTAGTAGATAACAGGACATGTTTTTTTTATAAAAAAAAATTTAGCATCACGCATTCCCAGACAGTGTTTACGTATGTAAATATTAAAAGAGTCCACAACCTGACTCTTAAATATAAAAAATATTAAGCTTAAAATTATATATAAATATTAAAATATAATAAATAATAAACATTAAAGTATATATATTAATTTTAAAACATATATAAATATTAATATATACATAATTATATAATTGTAGTATAAAATAACACCAAAAACTCAATTATAAATAGTGAATTATTTTGTAAAATTTATACTCTATTATTTTATTATTATTTAAATTAATAAAAAAAATCTACCTAATTTTAAATTATTTTATTTTATTATTGTTGTAGAATGTGTCCTTTTGATTTTTTTTTGTATCAGGAAAAAAAGGGGAAGAAATGCTGCAGCTACAATAACATCACGATTGTACTACAGTAATTTCATTGAATGCATTAAAAGTGAACAAAGCAAATAAAAAAAATTCAAAAAGAGAACCAAATTAGAAAATTTTTAGTTCAGGGAAAATTTATATAGGTCTAGGGACCTAATTAGAAATGTTTTTTAGTTTATGGACCTAATTGAGAAATCCAAATTAGTTCAGGGACTAACTCAATAATTAAACCTATATAATTAAAAAAATCTAAAATAATAAAGTTGTCCCAATTTAGTGAAAAAAAGTGAAAAAGAAGAAAAATAATGATGACTGAACAGTTGTGATGATGTCAATGTCATATCCAATTTAATGCACCTCAACCAAGTTAAGCAAATAATATAATATAATATAATATAATATAATATAATATAATATAATATAATATAATATAATAATAATATAATAATACAAAATATAAGAAACAAATAATGGATTAAAAAAATATTAAACTCCTTAAATTAGGGAGATGCTACAACATCAGATGTACAGTAAAAGTTGCTAGTCCATTTTTATATTTATATTGATACAGAGATTGCCCTGTTTAACTTCAAAAACAAAGTACCTTTACTAGTTTGTAAATATTTTAAAACAAAAATATATAAATTTTAGAAAATAAATAAAATAATAATAAAGATATTCCATAACTTGACATGTGGCTTGCACTATTGTGCTACACTAAAATCAGAATTTTCCCTTATCAATTAGTATAGATATAGATTTATTATTGATTTGGTTTGATCTGATTCGAACAGGAAAATATTAATATACATTAAAATATAAGTATATAAAAATATTAATATATATATATAATATTAAATTTTAAACTATTAAATTATATATGCATTGAAATATAATCATATAAAAATACGTGACAACTCTAGTTTTACTGTTTGTCAATTTATGATTGGTTCACAGTATAAAAAACTTTACACTGTCAATGTATACAAATAAATTAAAAAAAATGTATTTGGAAAAAAATTTATTAGAAATTTTTTTTAAAATTAAGGAAAACGTTAAAAACAATATTAAAAAATAAAAAAAGAAAAATAAAAGTATAAATTTTAAAAAAACTTAAAAATTAAAATAAAAAAATAAAACAAGAAACGTAAAAAAAGAAAAAAAAATTACTTTTTTAAAAAAAAAATCAAAAAATCCATATGCTGACACGTGTATGTAAAGTAAAAATATCTCTCCAATTTTTATATTAGTATAGATTACCCGAATGGCAAGACATGGCCCTACGGAACACACACAGGGGTAGATCCACATACAACTACGTATGCAGATGCACCCACTGGATTGTATAAAATTACCATTTATACTTTGAGTTGACAATGAATTGATTAAAACATGAAATAACGTAGAAGACAATTACAAGTTATATCGTATTTAACGTGTATAGATGAATCAGCTTTGATTCTTTCGACCCATTTTGCCACCTTCTGATATCTGTTAAATTTTTATTTTTTATTCTTTACTAATAAAAGTAAAAGTGTAAAACTACAATTAACACGGTTATTTATTCCTCCTATTATGACTTTATCATTCCATCATTTCAAAAAAAAAAAAAACATATCATTCCAAAACCCAAATAATCGGTACTCCTTTGCGTGGGCCTATATATGTTTCACCCCATTCGGGTTTTGAAAGAACGTAATGGGCCTTTTCTTTTCTTAATCGGGCCATTGGTACAACATTATTATGGCAAAAATTACACCAACCATTTTTATATTTTGACTTAATTATGTTTTGCATTTTCTTTTTTCAAAAGATGCATTCATCTCTATTTAGAAGAGGTCAGGGTAATTTCATTTATCACCCATTTTAAGGAGTTAAGTGTTATGATAACATAAATTTCATAGGAGACTAATATAATTTTGGAAACAAGAGGAATACCGAATAAATAAAACTTCATAGGAGGTCAGTATAATTTTCCCTAACAAAAAATATGTTTTGTGAACTTTTCATAAGGTCATAACTCCAAATTAACCCATTTAATCCATTAAATTTAGTGAGTTGATTTGTAATTTTAAACTCATTCTAGGTGGATCATTTGGAGTTTTGGCCCCATGACACGTTGGTAGGAAGTGTAACACATCTTGTAAGATCTAAAAACTAAGCTATTGTGAAATATGTGTTATCATTATAGTGTAGGCCCAATTGAGAGTGTGTGGGATGCTTTGTATTAAGTCTGGGATTTGCCATATTATCCAAAAAAAATTAGACAATTTGGATTCAAGCATTTCCAGCTTATATACCATTTGGTTCTCTTTGTTTAAATGTGGGACTTATTCTCCAACACTCCCTCTCAGGTCCAATTGAAGGAGGCCTGCTTTTTTATTGTTTTTTTTTCCTGGGCTTATACACATATTTTTAGCCTCAGAATCATCAGCTCTACCTTTTTATTTTTAAATTGCTTGGGACCGTGCCTTTCTTTTTTTGAATCTCAGAGGGCGCAGTTTTTTGCCGGTTTTTTTTTTTTTTTTCTTTTTCTTCTTTTTTGCGGCCTTTGATACCATGTTATCATTAGAGAGCGTAGGCTGGTTTGTATTAATTTTGGGATTTGTCATATTATTCAAAATGTTTAATCAGACAATTTGGACTAAAACATTTCCAACGTAAGTGTGGGCTGGTATCTGCGCATGCATAATTATATATTTTATCTTGTTATATTTCAATTTAAAATTATGCAATGAGATACGTGCAGCATTCTTTATATAATATATCTAATTATATGTTATATATGCTTAATGGGTTTATTATAGAGTATGTATTTATATAAATGAATATTATATGATATTTTTAAAGGAAAAGTAGTCTAATTGTTCAATAATAAGCTAAGTTTTGACATTAAAATAAATGATATTAAAATACCAACTTGCTAATGTTCTCATATTTATAAGGCAAAATGCCCTTAAGTGATGCCAAAGGTCCATAACCTCAAGATTTATAAATATTATATATTTAGATTTTGAAAAATCGCATTCTCAAAATTCAGATGTGGTGCATTTTCAATGGAAGGCAGAGATGAAAGAATTCTATATATAAATATAGCCTCTAGATTATTTGTCTCAAATGAAAAATTTCAACATCAATAAAAATGTAATCAAATAACTCTTATTATTATATATTTTAAAATCATATATTATATGTTAGTTTTGATGTATATCTATGAAATAATAAATGATTTTTGATCAATATGAAATTATATATATGATTTATATAATAGGAATTCAATCCAACAATTAATTTTGTAGGAAATTTTTATCATCAAAAATTATTTACGGATATAAAAACACTATTGCTTTACATCGTGTAAATAGATATCTTAGTGTAAGAGTTTTGACACGGTCAGTCACCAACTCACCATCTTCATTTTTCACCGTTCCAAAAGTCAATATGATTGATTACACAAATTATCATGAAGAAAAAACAAGAGAGAGTATGCCATACCAAAGTGATGTAATAAGTTGTTTTCGCAAAATCTTATTTCACTAGTATCAACATGTGTGTATATTAATATTTTAATGTGACTAAGATTACGATCATCCGAGTGGAGGAAAAAACAAATATGTAAAAACTTCCAAGTCTCCTCAAATAACTTTGTTTTCTGCACCGAATAGGTTGTTTCTGAATCAATAAACATATTTATTTCAGTAATTTTGTGTGGATTTTTGTATGTATATACCACTTTGCATATGTTAAGAAATCAAAAATAAAAATATCGTGTTGAAAGCTGTGTAGTCAATTCCTTATAAGTTTAAAACTTACTCTTTCTAATACAACATTTCTATTTTTTGATTTCTTAACATGTGCAAGATTGCATAGGTTGGAAAAATCATTTTTTATATATTTATATTTTAAATTTTAATTTATATAGAAAGTAATTTAATTTATTTTTTTATTATACATTTTTTACATAATCATTATCATATATAATTTTTATATAATAATTATAACTATTACTTAATTAATATCTAATAAGGCGGCCCATAAAGTCTTTGGAAAGTCAGTTTATATTTGGCTTCCAATTTCATAAAAAAAATAGGGGAAAAAAATCACATCATAAATCAAAAGAAACTTATTATAGTTATGCAAGTTATTAATAAACAAGGTATTACTAATAAGTGTCATAGGTTTTAGTTAAGTAATCTAATAAATGTAAGGTTTTTATTGAAAAACTTAAAAATAACACTTATCAAAATTTTAAATACATCACTTTTAATAAAAAAATTCTCTTTATTTAATTCTTCAACCAATGTCTTAATTACACTGCTCCGATAAAAAGTAACATATGGACCAAAAATTCATATTTATTTATTTACAGATATCTGGATATAAATAATAAACCAAAAATCCACTCCACCGAATGGAATCTTAGGATATATAGAATTATACAATGAAATCAAATAGTATATGATTATGTCCAATCAAGGAACAAATATCATATTAAAACCAAAAAAGAAAAACAATAAGACAGAATAGAAAGTGTATAATATCTATCTATAAACCAAAAGAGAAAACATAATCGGGTCGGATCTAATGGATCCATCAGTGATCCCAGTCGCACTTGGTGGTCTGAAAACCACCACCGGCAGGCGAGTTTCCACCGGATGAACCAGTCAAAGGAACGCGCAAGTCACACTCAACTTTGGGCTTCATCTTCCTTGTCTTGAACGCTCCCAACTTGAACCTCAACCTCAGATAAAGCTTCACCTCGATCTCATAAACCCCTGAACCCTTCTCCTTATTCAGTTCCGTAGTTTGATCAGCACCAAGCACAATCACCTGCGGACCGTTGAACACAGGGTTCAACTCATTGGTGCTCTTGTGCCCCATATAGAACGGTTCCAGGGTCTTGGAACCGAACCTGACATCATGGTAAAACGGTTGTGCTTCGATGCGGTCGAAGTAGATGCCGAGCCTCTTGTTGGGGTTGCGGATGGTGATGTTGAGAGATAGGTTATAATAGAGGGTGTTGTTGGTGTAGTTGAATTGGGTTAGTGTTGCATCGGTTACGTGAACCTTGACAACGTTGGGACGTACGATGAGCCAGAAGAGGAAGACGACGATGCCGACGACGATGATGATGGTGAGGATGAGTTTGAAGAAGAGGTTGAAGATGCAGCCGCAGCAGCAGCCGCAGACGCCGCGGCCTGGGCGGTGGTAGGATTTTTGTGGCGGCGGGATGGCGGGGCCGTAGTAGGCTCCGTTCAGCTGGGGTTGTTTCTCATACATGACTAATTATAAATATGATTAAGCACCAAAGAGCAATGAAAAAGAATAATAATCAGAATATATTTGATAATATGAATATGAATAAAGCAATGAAGAAGGAAGTGGAAATGAGAGATGGAATGGAACACTAGCGTGTGGTTTTATAAGGGAGCGTGTGAGAACGGAATATATAAATCAGAATAGCAATAGGGTTGGAAAAGCGCGTCATAGTCTAGAAAATTAACCACAAAAGATTACGACGACAAGTATTAAATTAAGGATAAAATTTAAGATATTTGGCCTTTGTAGGAACGCGGTGTTGTTAATATTTTATAAAATTTGAGAGTATTTTTATACCCTTTTTTTCAATATATATTTTTTTTATTTTCACTAATAAATGTAAAAATGTCATATTGTTTTATTGGGTCGTCTAAACTGCATCACCCATCAAAATTGTACAGTGATGTACTATTCAAGTGGCATAATCTGGACCATCCAGATTGCCACGTATTATTTCTGGTCAAAGTCCAATTAATTGTCCAAATTGTTTCACTTGAGTGATGCATCAATACATCACTTTGATGGACACTACACCATAACATTCACCTTTTTTATTATGTTTCTTGTTTTGATAGAATTTGTACAGGAAATAATATCGAAAACAAGATGTAATTATCTCGGGAAATCGAAATGAAAAAAGGAATTTAGAAACAAACTAAATAAGCTCTTAATATATGTTAGCTAATTATCATTTATTTTAAGTATTATAATAAATTATAATAGACCTACATATTATAGTTTTATTAAAGAATAATATATATCGTTTGTTCTTAAAGTTAACTGTTAGGGCTCGTTTGGTGGTCATGATAGGATAGGGGTGGATAGGATAAGGGAGCAGGATAGGAGTAAGATAGGATATGAGCAGGATAAGCTGTTATCCTATCCGACGTTTGGTATCCACCAGATAACCAACTGGATAGCATGGTAATTTTAGCATGAATTTTAAAATTTTCGTTCTTGTTCTGAATGTTTTCATATTTTATTAGATTTTAGTTTTTTTTTTTTATAATTTTCATTTTTTAAGATTATATAAAAAGACAAAATTGTCCTTGTGATAAAATTACATATAATATTTAAAAATTTTAAAATATTGTTTGACTTAAATTAATGTTTTTATAATTTTAAATATTCATTTTTAGTTTTTACTTTACATATAGTTAAATTATTAGAATATTTTTATTTATTTTTCAGTTTTTAAAAATAATATAAAGTAACAAAATTAGCCTTGTGAGAAGAAATAATAATTTTTAAAATTAATTATTAATATTTTTATTATTTTATGTTTTATTATAACCATATTATAATTTATTATACTTTAATTATTTTATGTATACATTTTTTTTATACTTTATTATACTTTAAATCACCTTATCTTATCTAGTTGAGTTCTAACCCAGCTCCCCCTCAGGATAGAATTTTAACTAGATGGACATGATAGGATAGGAGACAGGATTGGTTTATCATATCCTGCTGGCTCACCAAACAATAGTTTCAGACAGGATATGATAGTTTATCCTATCCTGTCTCTCTTATCCTGACCACCAAACGAGCCTTTAATGCGTGTGGGGGTGCGGGACTACAAAAGAAAAATAATCATTTAAATACTTTTATCACATTTTTTTAGTTAAATTATAATCATAAATTAGTAGTATTTATTTATTCTTATTTTCAAAATTAAATATAATTTAATTAATAATTATAAAAGAGATGTAAAAAGATGGAGAGAGAAATGGTGGTAGAAATCAACATAAATCGCAAAACGCGGTTGCTTTTGAATGGGATATGTTGTGTGCGGAACGCCGGAAGGTGTATCCATCGTAAATGCTGCGCGTCAATAGGACAGGTTCGTAGAAACTTCATAGTTCCAACTTACAAAGGCATTGACTTTTGCATGCTTTCCTTTTCATGTTTCTCAACTACCTTTTATTTTTCTATCCTAAATATAATTGTCAAATGGAGCTAAATTGAATTGTTTGAGCTAACTCACCATAAATTATTATTAAAATAAGTTGAGTCGAATTGATTCACTTTAATGGCAAATAAGATTTTTTTTTTGTAAGGTTCATGATAATAATTAACACCCCTCCACACAGGATAATCTCTCCCTCAACTCCCTCCCCAGCATCCTTGGCACCTCCCACATCTCCTCCTCCCTCCACCCTCCTCATCTTCCTTGAGCATCGTTTGGTCAGACAACTGGACTCAACTGGAACCTCATCTCTCATTCGCCACCCCTTCTCCATCCACGGACATCACCCACTGCCACCACCAACAGCCAAGGCTGAACCAAATTCAACTCCGCGCGCACCACAGACTTCCTTAAATGTCACCAGCGAGGTGATGGCCAGTGAGCGCGATGTTCACCCTAGAACCCAGATCCACCCAACAACAACACTGTCGCTTCCTCCCTTCCATCGAATCTTAGATTTGTTGGTAACTCGCAGCCCCGATAACAGTTCAATGACCCTTCCTCCAGCGACATCAATCTCACCCTCAATTCCAAAGATGGCATCACCAGAGAGACCGGAAAGAGATGGAACATATACTTGAAATTCCTAAAAATAAAATTTTTAAAAAAAGGTAAGGCATAGTGACTGAAAATTGAAACTTGAAGCGAACCCTAACATTGTTACGGTCTCCGGTGGTCGGCATCAACACCACAACGACTACCGTTAAGGCGTAACCCTAGCCTTTCTCAGATTCATCCATGGATCCCTTCTTAGTCGCAGTCACAGGAAGAAGGCATAAAAACGAAGGCGAGTTCTCCAAAGTGTGTACGATGGCCGTGGGGATGGCGGAGGGGAGGTTGAAGACAATGCAGTGTGAGAAAACGAAAATGCAAAAAAAAAAAAAAAACTAGTGTGATCAGATACATGGTAAAATCAGGTGAACTTCTTGATCCAAAGGTGATGGAAGATCGCGTATGTTGAGAGAGATATGTCACTCTCTCACGCTAGAACGAGTCTTTAATAGAATTGATTTAGAAGAATTAATTCTAAAAGGGTTGATTTTAAAAAAAAGCCAGTTTGAAAGAATTGATTTGTGTTTGGTAATAATATTTTAAAAATGAGCTTAGAAGAATTGATTTTATTTGGATGACAAAGTAAAATCACTTTTGATATGTAAATATAAAGAATTTTGTGGTTCCTACACCCAGAATCAATTATTCTTGACGGAAAAACTAGAAATTCTTGCTTCCCTGAGAATCAATTATACCTAACTCATAATCAATTTTTTCCAACACAATTTTGTAAACAAACACATTCAAATATCCAAAATCAATTATACTTCCACTGGAATTAAGTTTTGGGTGTCCAAAATATGAAACAAACGGGCACTAACTCTCTTTGGTAAACTAAATAATTTAGCTTATAACATATTTGACCAACTTTAAAATTGTTTAATCAAAGGATGCTATTTTAAATGTAATTTTAGCTTATATTTTATTAACTTTTTTCTCATTGTTATCCTTATTATTTTAATGAAATTTCTACTTTATCTAACCCCTACCTCAAAGGAAAATACAACTTGATTTGCAAGATAACCTCTCTGCCAGGGTTTGCATGGTAGTCTAGGGTTGGATGTGTTCCTCCATGGCATTCTCCTCGAATTGCCCATGGGAATTCATGTTCCCTGGCATTCTTCCTCCCCCAAAATCTGCTCCTCTCAACAATGTTTCCTCCAACTCTGACAGCCTGATTGCTCCTCTGGCTAAAATCCATGATCAACCTGCTCAGCCGACTGCTCCAAAGTCGTTTGCTCAAGCGGTATTCAACACGATGGATATCTCATTGTCTCAATTGGCTCGTCCTTGAATCATAAGTGGTGTTGTCTCCATCAAGATTTCAGAGAAGGAGTACAAGATTGGCTTTCAAAGCGCCAAGAATTGCCTTCATGGCCGCTTATTGATGGCAAAAGGGAATCAACCTCTTAAGATCACTGACTTGCGCTAGAAGCTATCTGCATTGTGGAAGCCAATATCACAATGGAGAATGACTCCTTTGGGAAAAGGTTACTTTGAGTTTGGTTTTCAATCCCAAGAAGACTTTACTCGTATATGGTCCTCGGGTTCTTGGAGCTTAAATCCAGGGATCTTGAGATTGACACGGTGGAGTGCAGAATTTAACCCGAATCAACAAAGACAAACACATGTGCAATACTGGGTGAGAATTTATGATCTCCCCCAAGAATATTGGTGTCCCGAAAATTCTATTTGAAATTGCTAATGGTGTTGGTACTCCAATTACTCTGGATGAAGCAACTAGGTCGAGAATTTTGGGTCACTTTGCAAGGGTCCTAGTTGAGATTGATTTAAAAGGCAGAATTCCTAGCAAGATAATGGTAGAGAGGAATAACTTTGCTTTCTACGTGGAAATTGACTATGAAAACCTACCAGCTTACTGTAACTTTTGTGGTATAATTGGTCATGAGGAGGCTAGTTGCAAGAAGAAGAAGGGAGAGAGTGTCAACCCTGGTAAAGAATCTCTAGCAAAGAATCAGGATCGAGGGATTGCTAAGGGTACTAAAATATATGTCCCTAAGCAAAAACATAATGTTGATGCTAATCAAGGAGATAAGGTTGTTGAGAACCGAGAAAAACCAGTTGTTGATCTGGTTAGTCCTGGTGGTAGCGGTTTGAAGAAGGATCATGTTGATCAAATGCCTCAGGTGGTTAGTGACGTGGCTAATGGTTTGGCTGATCAAAATATTATGGACCAGGTCATTGGTAGCCCACACACAAGCATAATTCTCGATAGGGGGGATAAAGTGTTCACAATTCCAAGGGAATCAGAGGTAGCAATAAGGGTTAATGAGACAGTGCCTATGGCCACTGTGTTTCAAAGATTAGGTGATACTGTGAAGTCTAGGCAACCAGTGATTGGCGAGGACAGTGATTCATTTGACACTACTTATGATGAATCCCAACCTCACCTGGATGATAACATAGATTCTGCTTTGGAAGAGGAAAACCATAATTCACAAAGTCTGGTGGTTCCCGACTCTTTGGAGGGGAATGCAGCTTCAACCTCTTCAAAGTCGCAAGAGTTTCTTTCCGACCCTGTTCCTCCAAATGTCAGAAAGGACATGCAAGTTGTTTCTAGATTATGGGGGAGATGAATAAGAGGTTTTTGAGCTAGACCCTTCCGCTACAGCAATCAGAGCTCAGGATGTAGCAGGCAACTTTTCTTTCACTATTGCTTTAACTAAGTCTCAAAAAGAATCTTAGACAAAAACAGAAAGGTGGCAAAGCTACGGTTGTTGTTCCAAACTCTTGAAGGGATGGTCCACGTACTTTTTCTTCATGAGAGTTTTTTTTTGGAATGCTAGAGGCCTAGGTAACACTGAAACTAGGCAAATGCTTAAAAAGCTGTGTAAAAAGAATAAACCATATTTGGTGCTATTGACTGAGCCTTGGATTGAAGTGGATCAGGTTCACCGGTCCTTTTGGAGGAGTCTTGGTTTAAAGCATTTCTCTTCTAATAATAGAGTTAATAGAATTCCAAATTTGTGGTGTTTTTGTATGCACTCAATGGATCCTGTGGTTATTTTTGTCTCTTCCCAGTGCTGTGCTTTCTATGTTACTTTGGATAATCAAAGGTTTTTTGTGGCTGCTGTCTATGCTTCTACCCTTTATCAAATGAGGATGGAGCTTTGGAGAGATTTAGCCAAATTGGAGCATGATCACCCTGGTCCTTGGTTATTCGTAGGTGACTTCAATACTGTTCTTGGGGCTCATGAGAAATTGGGAGGGTGTTTGCCTCTTAAAACATCCTGTGATGATTTTATGAACTGGACAAATACAGGCAATTTTTCTCACATTGTAACCAGAGGGGTGCCTTTTACTTGGTCGAATGGAAGGGCTGGCAATGCTCACACACAGAAAAGACTTGATTGAACAATAGTGAATAATTCTTGGCTGTTCTATTGGAGCAGCATGGCCTGTTATACTTTAACTAAAAGCCATTCAGATCATTGGTGCCAAGTCAAGTCCATCTAGCTTCAGATATTTTGATATGTGGTCAGAACACCCGGACTCTGCAAATCTTGTCAAGGAAGCTTGGTCCTTGTCAGTGAGTGATTGTCCAATGTATGTTCTAATGCAGAAATTGAAACACTTAAAAGCTAAGTTCAAATCATGGAATAAAATGGTGTTTGGTGATGTCAATGTAAAGGTTGATGCAGCCTTGAAATTGGTGGATCAAATTTAGAAGCAGATAGCAGATAATGGCTACTCTGACTTGCTTTGTCAGCAAGAAATTAATGCTCAAATGGAGTTGGATCAGGTCTTGGATTATGAGGAGTCCTTCTGGAAGTAAAAAGCCAATCTGAAATGGTTTACTTGTGGAGACAAATACTTCTTACTTTCACAGAACTGTAAAAATTAGGAATTCAACTAAGCAAATGTCAATCTTAAGACATGAAGATGAGGTTCTCGAGCTATCCACTGATATTGAGCAACATGTAATTCAGTTCTACTCTGACCTTTATGCAACTGAGAATCAATGCATTGATAATGGCTTAGTGGAAAAGATAATTCAAAGTACTGTCTCAGCAGAAGACAATGCTATGCTTATTAGCATCCCTTCATTAGAAGAAGTTAAAAATATTGTCTTCTCAATGAATGGGGCAGGGACCCCTGCCCCTGATGGTTTTGGGGGCTCAATCTACCAAACATTCTGGAATATAGTAGGCTCGGATGTGTATAAATCAGTGATTTAATTTTTTGAGCAGAATTGGGTTTTGCCAGGTCTTAATTCCAACATGGTGGCTCTTATCCCAAAGTTTCCTGAGGCTGATTCAATAGGAGATTACAGGCCAATAGCCTTAGAAAATTTCCAGTTTAAGGTCATCACAAAAGTGCCGGCAGATAGGCTATCTACCATTGCTCCAAAGGTGATTTCATCTCAGCAAAGGGGCTTTGTAAAGGATAGACAAATATATGAATGTGTTTGCATAGCTTCAGAGGCAATCAATATGCTATAAAACAGATCTTTTGGGGGCAACCTAGCTCTCAAGTTTGATATAAAAATGGACTTTGCACACTGGATTGGGGCTTCCTGTTGAGACTTCTGAAATCTTTTGGTTTCCATGAAACCTTCTGTAACTGGGTGCATTCTATTTTAAAATCTGCAAAGCTCTCCTTCATTGTTAATGGACACTCAGTTGGCTATATGGCTTGTAAGAGAAGGGTGCGACAGGGTGATCCTTTATCCTCTCTCCTTTTTTGCTTGGCTGGAGAGGTCCTTAGTAGAAGTATCTCCTCTTTAATGGAAGTTGGTAAAGTGCAACATATGGCTGGTCCAAAAAACTGCAAGACTCATTCTCACATTTTCTATGCTGATGATATAATGATATTTTGCAAAGGGTCCAAAAGAGGTTCGGGGAATCTAATGAACTTGTTTACTGAATATGCTGAAACATCTGGCCAAAGGTTAAGTCTTGACAAGTGCAAATTTTATGCTGGTGCTATTACTGCTAGAAGGTTAGTGGAAATCAAAAGAAATGCTTGGTTTCAAACAAGGACAGCTTCCTTTTTACTATTTAGGTGTTCCAATCTTCAAAGGGAAACCCAAAGTGGTTCACTTACAGCCAATAGCTGATAAGATTATAGCCAAACTTGCAGCTTGGAAGGGTTCTTTGCTGTCAATTATGGGCAGATTAGAGTTGGTAAAATCAGTAATTGGAGGAATGCTATTGTATAGCTTCCAAATTTATAGCTGGCCTATAGCTCTGTTAAAGACTATTGACAAATGGTTGAGGAACTTCATATGGTCAGGCTGCACCCACTCTCGAAGAATTGTGACTGTTGCCTGGAAACCCGTAGAGGAAGGAGGCTTAGACCTCAGGCCAATAAGATCTGTCAATGACGCTGCAATGTTAAAGTTGAGTTGGAATGTTTCCACTTCTAATGAAGAGTGGGCTGTTCTTTGCAGATCTAGGTTCTTCAGAAAGGGTGTGCCTTCAATCTCTTATGTCAGGTCTTCCATTTGGCCTGGTATCAGGAGCTATTTTGAGTTAATTGATCAAAATTCCTCATGGATCCTTGGAAAGGGTGATGAGATTAGTTTTTGGAGGGATAAATGGTTAAACAATGCAACTTCTGCTGTGGATCTCCTTAGCATTCGTCCTGCCATGCAGAATTTATTGTCTGCTAGAGTTCAGGACTTTATTATCGATGGCAATTGGTTCCTTCCTCTTAAACTTCAATCTAGATTCCCTGCTCTTTTGGATGAGATGAAAAAAGTAACTATCCTTATTGAAGTTGGCCTAGATCAGAGAGTTTGGTGTTCTTCAGATACAGGTAGCTTGTCTCTCAAGGAAGCTTATAAGTTCCTGAATCCTCCTTCTAATACTCTAAATTGGTGCAAACTCATTTGGAAGCATTTCATTCCACCTTCAAAATCATTCCTAGTTTGGAGATTGATGCATTCAAAAATGCCAACTGATGATAACCTTAGAGCTAGGGGTTGTGTGATTGTCTCTATTTGCCCACTGTGTTATGCAACCGAGGAGACGGCGGATCATGTTTTTCTTAGCTGCAGTTTCTCATCTGTTCTATGGAATTGGCTTGGCAATGCTTTCAACTATGCACTACACACATCCTCTATTGCCTGCTTGTTTGATAGCTGTAGTAGATTCAACAGTAGTCAATGTAGGGACATAGTCTTGGCTGCTATCATCAATACAATTTTTGTCATATGGTTTTGCAGAAATAGTGTAAAATTCAGGAACAAGATTTTATCATCCAGGCATGCCATCAGTCTCATCATGGCAAATATTCACCTAGCTGGTTCATTGTCTAAAGGGATTGTAAACAATTCAATGGATGATTTTAAGGTGACACTACAACAGATTAGACTTTAGATAGCATTTCCGTATGCCTTTTAATAGCGTTTGTAACCGCTATCTATGCTACCGCTATTAAAACTCGTTAGCAAAGATAGCATTTATGAAGTGCTATTAATAGGTGACTTTAGATAGCGTTTCCGTGTACAAACGCTATCTAAAGTCTGACTTTAGATAGCGTTTGTTATTAACAAACACTATCTATTGCCCTTTTTTTTTTTTTTAATTTTTACATATTTCTTAACTTTTACATCCATTCCTGCATATTGAACTACACCAAAAAAACCACAATTGTTGCAGTCAATACAAATGTTCCCTTGCCAATCAAATATTTCTTACAGGGAAGAAATGAGTTTCTTTCATTGCCCAGAAAAATATGACAGTCATCAGTGCCAAGTAACTTCCAAGAACAATCCCAGTAGCAAATATTTCTCTCAGTTTCCAACTATCAGGCAAGGGACATGGCTTCACCCTATCCTTTGAAATTGTCATGATTGTTCCTAGTAGTATGACAATTATTTTGTTAGATGTTAGATCTCCTTTGTCAATCAGCATAGGCATGAAGAAAATTCAAGTCTATTTCAGAGTAATATCTGCTAAGAGCTTTACCATCGTTTAGAATGGCAATGATAAAAATGTTAGTGTAGGCCTATGCCTCCTTCGTGATGATAATTAAAGTCAATTTACAAGTCAAAAGAAACATACTCAAAAAGCTTATATCTTCATTTGTAATTATTACATAGAGACATAAAATAGATATGTAATCCATTTCATTAGTTGAACATTCTGAGTATATATGCCACGACACGTCACTAATACATCATAAACCCAGAGTCACATAAAAATATGATAAGTATTAAAAAACATAACTGTTATATAGTATAAATATTTTTTGATATAAGAGCAAGACCATTATCATATTTTGATCTAAGGGCAGCAGCAGCACACCACATCCAAGCAACACTCGCAGGTCTCAAAGCAGCAGAAGCAGCAACACAAGGCGAACAAGCTGCAGCAAATCCCAATGAAAATCCTCCCCATTCAACAAATAACAGCAAAAAATAAAATAAAATTGATATATGATTCATCACATAAAGAAATATGGCAAATTATCATAAATTTAATGTCAACAACAAAGAGAACAAAATGATGAGAATTAAATCCTTTTTGTTAGAACCTAATTGGTAATTAGTGGCAGCAGCAATAATACAAGTTTGTAACCAAAAGTAGTTAACAACAACAAAAGCTACAATGATAACTAACTATACATACCAAGCATAAAGGCAACCTTTTTCTTCACGGCGTCTGCGAACACAAAAGCTTCCAATCAAGCTATTGTTTTTCACATCACTTGCAACCACAAAAAAAACAGCATGGGGCAATAATCAAATACCCTTAGGAAATACACTTGTAACATGCATTACTTTGTGATCAACAGCATTATTCACATACCAATGAGTATTGCTGCAACTACTGTGATCAATTTGACATAATCAAACGAACTTTTCAACAATATAGCGACACCAATCTTCCTTGACTTCAGATAGTTGAGCAGTGGAGTATGTGGAGCATTTGAAGTCGAGGAAATCTTGCGACATAAAAATTAAATAAATCAAGTTACAATTGCTAAAACATTTGAACAGTCACAGTTAAAAGCTAAGTAAACAACATACCGCCATTGGTATTTTAACTTGGTTCTGCAAGATAGTTTCCTTCATGAAATGCATGACATAGTACCGACAATCTGTACTGTTGGGTTGTCTTGGGCACTATAAAAAATAAAATAGTAAATCAATATAGTTTTTTTTTATCTAATTGCGCATTAAGTTTTTGCAAATGTACCTCTATCTGAATCCATTTAATGTTGGTTGCCTTTAAACGCGGCACCTTAGCTCCGATATTTGCACGATAAACTTGCAAAGAACTAATCACAAAATCAAACAGACTTCATTAAGAAACATATTTTCAATCATCACAAACACACTCATGCTTTTTTTTATTTTGAACCACAACAGCCACAACCCAGTATATGTCAATTCAACACATGTTCTAATGTCAAAAATCAAAAGCACATTAGGACCATGACAACTTGCAACATGTATCTACCATGGAAGCCATTCGACAGAATCATAGAAAATCAGAAATATAAAAGCATGCTTACTTATCGAACAGATTCTTTAATTCTGGGTGACCCCTAGGATCAACATTCAAGGGATCCAGATAGTAAATAATCTCTTCAACAATATTTATCGCGACAAAGACCCAATGATTCCTACAAAAATGTTGAGATAACAAATCCTAAGCACCTCAACTTTTATGTAATTCATTATTGTGAATTAAGTCCTATAGGATAAGTGACTCACCCAACATTGCACGGCGCTAGAAACAAGGGCTGATATTCTCTTTCTGTAGTTGCAAAGCGGTCAGCTATATACGTTGTCTGTGAATCCCTCCCGAAGAAGCCGTATGTATCTGTTTGGTGTGGGGACAAGAACAGAAACCTCCTCGTTCTTTCCTTTGGAAGCAACAATTCTTCATACAAATACCTTCAATTAAAATATAAAAATGGATTACACCAATGACATCAATATTTAAATGGAAAGACTAAAAAAATATTGTACACTTTAAGCCTGATTTAGTACCTGACATATACGGAAATAACGGAGGCAGATACCCATTCATGATTTACAAATTCTCTGATATTTTCAGTATTGATCATCTCAATGAAATGCTGACCAAAAATATTTTGTTCCATCTCTATGTCCAATTGGTCATCATTTTTCATATTCTTTCGTTCATGTATTTTAAGAAAATTCAAATATTCCAAAGAAATTGTAGTTGAACCAGCTGTAGGAGGGTTGGCCTCAGAGTTGCCTCCTTTATTTTCTGGGGTTGTAATTGACTCCTTTGTATATCCAGACACTCTGCCCTTGCCTTTAGATTTTGCAGGTGCCTGGAAATTTTGCATTTCAATATGCCAGTTAGTGATCAACTAATGTAATGCATATATGCCGTATATGAAAAGGTGGAAAAATGCAATTACATACCATATTAATTACAACCACGAGATCAATTGGTCATGCCACATAAGTACATATTGCATCTCTTACTGTCATTACATCTGCACGATCGATAGGTACCGGCAATGGCACATCCCCCTCAGTTGCAACATCAACTCCAACTTTCACATGGTTAAGGGGTACTGGTCCAGTGTGCAGTGTAACACCCGACTCATTGTATACTTTACCTATAGCAACCATACGATAGTTTGGGGTTGATAAATATAGCTGACATGATTTGACGCCCTAATTCAATGATAGATGAATAATCTGTGAATTAAGGCATCCAATTGAATGTATTTAACTGCGAATGCAATACTAGTAAAAAAAAAAAGGCATGCATTACCTCTGGAAGCCTGATGGCAGATGGTAGAGTGCAACTATCTTTGACGCTTGCTTGGGCTGTGAAATTAGCCTGCCTCTCCTCATCCTCCTTTTTTTTTCAGCTTTTCTTCCAAAATGTTCAATCTTTCAGAGAGTTGAGACACCAATGTCTCCCACCTTTTCGTTTCAGAGTTATGTTTTGCACGACCTTCGGGTGGGAAGTAGTCTTTTTGAGAGATGCCAAAACCCACACCCCTAACACGACCAGGGTTCTCTGGCACACCTAGGGCTTTAGCAAGAATATCCTGGCGACCAAAATCTTGTATCTCTCCCTCTACTGCAGACTGTGACAGTTCCTCCTGACACATAGTTATTGGTGAAATGCAAATGTTAAAATTATTATATATTATCATAAGAAAATAACAAATGAAAATGTAAACGTTAGTCTACTAACACATTTATTCCACACGGTCTGCGTATTTTTGTTGTCAATTACACCCGCCTTGTTCTCGCGAGCTTTCCTCCACACAATATGGCGTTTAATTTTCTTAACTTCTGGCCCCGCCTCCTGCATCTGTATATTGAGATAATATATATTAACCAGACAGTTTAAAAGTCATATTTACCACACATGCAGTTAAATATATATATATATATATATACATACCAATTCATCCTCAATGTCAGCATACCCCTTACGTGATGCTTTGTAAGGGCATGCAGGATCTAACGCCCTATTGCGATTTTCATTGCTTAATTTCTATTCAGACACATATAAGTAATATTAATACATGGTTAATGTCATATGTACGTATTGCTATAAAATTATAAGGACTAACGTGATATTAAACATACCAGGAATTGAGCATCTCCTGTGCGTATTGCTATAAAATCTATCCACTCATCCCTTGATATGTGTGGATATTGTGATGGAGGTTCCTCTATGATACTCCCGTTGGCATCTCTTAGAAATTTTTTGGTCAATCTAGTTCTGAATGCCCTATGTAGGTTACCAGCTTCCTGAAGTACAAATTTTTTCCGAGATTCATCAACATTAAAAGACATCTGCAAAACAATATAAACAACGTGTCAAAGTAAGTATGTTTACATAGTTTACAATATAATTCATAAATTTTAACAATTACCTATACATCATCCCATATGCTCTCTTTGAAACCATCCAAAGCTTCATCCTTCCAATTAGAACAAATAATTGGCACCGTTTGCCGAACAACGGCCCCAATGTAACTCTTCATTATTTTACCATTAGCACGAATTGGTTGGTCCAAATAATTCCATTCAACCTAATAAAAATAATAAAGTAATTAAATCTAGATATCAAACAACATTATGAAATCCTTAGATTAGTAAGTAAATTACATCAAATTTTTGTCCTTTACTCCTAGCGCGGATGACCGCCTTCATAACTGTTGGCCCATGTCTCGTCGCTTTGGCATCACTAGAATTACTTGAAGATGCCATTTACCTACAAAAATATTAGATACAAGTAAAACATCAATGGACATTAATATAACATTAATTGATGCAAAATATAAAACAACAATGAATAACAAAATCAACACTAGCATTACCGAAAGATGCTAACTATAATATAAAAGGATCGGAAAGTTCATTTAAACACAAACACTACATACATGTTTAAGTCAACCTTTTTCTTTTCTTCATTAGATTGAGATTTGTTTGTCCTTTATTAGTACGAAATGGTGGATTGACCAAAAGCCCCTCATCATGATCATCTCTCATATACATACCATCATCCCTAGTTGGATCAATCTCAAGTGATTGTAATGTCCCGACGAAAGGATCATCTTCAATATCAACATCTCCATGGTCTTGATCATCAATCTTAGTAATTATTTTGTTAGTCAAAAGAACAATGGACCTTTTCATATCAGCTGGATCAGTGACATAGAACACTTGTTGAGCTTGAGATGCTAATATAAAAGGCTCATCTTTATACCCCACCCTATTAAGATCCACCGCATGAACCCCGACTCATCAATCAACACCGTTATTATTGTCAACCCACTTACAACCACACACACCACCCTTAAACTTTGTGTAATCCAACTCCCATATGCGTTCAATGACGCCGAAGTATGACATATTTGCATATATCGGGTTTCTGTCTTTGGCACTTGAGATATGCATCGATTGAGCTACAAGAGTCACACCACTGTTTTGCATTGTACTCCGACCATCTTGTTCTTTTGTATAGAATGTGTACCCATTAATTTGATAACCGTGGTAAGAGAAGACATGCAAACTTGGACCTTTGGCTAACCATCTCAATCTATTTGAAACTGAAGTAGCATTTTCAGTCAACTCTGCATAAATGTGATCTCTTAGCCACGTTATAAAACAACGATTGTGTTCTCTAGTTAGCCAATTTTGATTCTTATTTGGATACAAACTCTTAAGCATGTCCTTGTGTTTTTCAACATATGTCTCAACCTCATCGGCATTGTGCAGAACATATAAGTGTGCTTGCTCCCATTCTGTCCTTGATATAGTCACTATTTCATTTCCAGTAATTCCTTGCCCCATCATTCTCCATGTGTGACGAGACTTTGGCAGCCTTATAGAATCAGCATTGGATAGGTATTCGGTACAGAATTCAATAGCTTCTTCGACAATATACCGTTCAACAATACAACCTTCTGGTCGTGATCGGTTTTTCACATACCCTTTTAATATCTTCATATAACGCTCAATCGGGTACATCCATCTCATATAAGCTGGCCCACACAGTTGTGTCTCTCTAACAAGGTGAATGGTTAGATGAACCATTATGTCAAAGAATGAAGGTGGAAAGTACATCTCAAGCTCGCATAAAGTCACAACAATTTCTCTTTGCAATGATGGAAACTTCCCAGGGTCAATCACTTTGCTGCAAATTGCCTTGAAGAAGAAACAGAGTTTAGTTAAGGACCCCCGCTCTTTGTTAGGTAAAATAGACCGTATACCAATGGGTATCAACTGCTCCATGAGAACATGACAATCGTGGGACTTTAGACCTTTTAACTTGAGATCTTTCATCGATACGAGGTTCCTAATGTTTGAAGAGTACCTTTCCGGAACCTTAACTCCTTCAAGAAACTTACAAAAAGCAGTTTTTTCTTTTCTAGATAGAGTGTAAGCAGTCGGAGGAAGATATGTACTTTTACCCTTCTTCGTCGGTCCCAATTCTCTTCTTATTCCCATACTAACCAAGTCCAACCTTGCATTGATGCCATCTTTAGTCTTCCCTGGCACATTGAGTAACGTACCAATGACACTATCACAGATATTTTTTTCAACGTGCATCACATCGAGGAAATGTCTTACATATAATGATTTCCAATATGGCAACTCAAAGAAAATCGACCTTTTCTTCCACCCTCTTGTGACAATATCTCTCGCAAAAGGTTTACCGAATTGGATATTCAAATCCTTTACCTTTTCAAAAAGTTGATCACCCGTCAACGGTGAAGGAGCTCTACCTTCTTCTGAGTTCCCATTGAACGCCTTTCTCCACCATCGGTAATGATGACTTGGATGCAAAAATCTACGATGCCCAAGAAAGACATTCTTCTTACAATGTTCTAACCGCATCCAATCCGTACCCTCTTCACATATAGGGCATGCACACTGACCCTTGATGCTATATCTTGACAGATTACCGTAGGCTAGAAAATCATTAATTGTGCCAAACAACATAGCTCTCAAATTGAAACTTTCTTCCTTATACCCATCATACACCTCCACACCTGTCTCCCACAGTTGTTTCAAGTCTTCAATCAAAGGAGTCAAATAGACGTCTATATCATTTCCTGGTTGTTTGGGCCCAGAAATTAACATAGATAACATCATAAATTTGCGCTTCATGCATAGCCATGGGGATAGGTTATAAATCACCAAAATCACAGGCCATGTACTGTGAGAGCTCCTTTGAACACCATGCGGGTTAAATCCGTCAGTAGCCAATGCAAGTCGTAGGTTTCTTGATTCCTGCCCAAAATCAGGATAATCATGATCAAATTTCTTCCATTGCGGAGAATCTGCCGGGTGCCGCAGCTTACCATCTTTGATCCTTTCATCCTCATGCCATGTCAAGTGCTTTGAATCTTCAGAACTACGGTACATGCGCCTAAATCTGGGTATTATGGGAAAATACCACACAACCTTCTCTGGATCTGATTCTTTCTTCTTATATCGTGAGGCATTACATTTAGGACACATCTTTAACGATGCATATTCATTCCGAAATAAAATGCAATCGTTAGGACAAGCATGTATCCTCTCGTAGCTCATGCCAATAGAGCGTAACATTTGTTTAGCCTCATATGTCCGACTAGGAAGCACATTATCCTCTGGCAACATGTCTTTCAATAGTGTGAGTAAGTCCGTAAAGCTCTTATCAGTCCATCCGTTGCCCGATTTCAAGTTATACAACTTTAACATCGCCGACAATCTTGTGAATTTAGTACAACCATCATACAATGGTTGCTCTGCATCACTTACCAACCTCTCAAACATTTGAGGACAATCCCGAAGATCCTCTTCAACAGCATTTGCAATGTCTTCAAAACGATCGCCCTCATAAGTATTTGTGTCGGTATCGTATGATGAATATCTCACACGATTCCTCATTTCACTAGACTCAGCTCTTGTCTCACCATGTTTTGTCCAACATGTATAACTTTGATCGATTCCATTACACACTAAATGTTCTTCCAAATCGGTTGCACTAACTCGCCTTGCATAACAACAATCTAAACAAGGACATATGATTGTACTAGGGTTTTCCGCATGCCGAACTGCAAAACTAATGAACTCTTTCACCCCATCCTCATACTCCTTCGTTAAACGATTGGCAGACATCCATTTCCGATCCATGCTTTCCCGATCTACAAAAATATTTGTTAAACATATTTACTTTGAGTCTTTTATGTTCAAGGAGAGGATTGTGAAACAAGAAGAAAACTATTGGTTTCAGTAATCTAGAATCAAATGGTTCATGATGGGAGACTGAAAGTTTTTTCATCAATCAGCCATCATAAAGAGGAGAACAAATAGAATTTATGCTCTACTAGGTCCTGATGACAATTGGATCTATGAAGATTTGCAATTACAGAACTTAGTTTCAGATTTCTTTAAGGATCTATATCAAAAAATCTTGGTATGGGAAATGTCAGTTTTCCAACCTTATCTGCCTTTCCTAATATAAAAGAAAGAGACAGGGATTTCCTTGAAAATCTTGTCTCACTTGATGAGATAAAAAGAGCTCTCTTTAGTATGAAAAACTTTAAAGCCCCTGGCCTTGATGGTTTTCATCCCATCTCTATTAATTCTCAATGGAATGTTGTTGGTAATTATATATATTCCTGTTAACTCTGATTCCTTAAAAGAATGATATCTCTTGTGTTAATCAATTAAGACATGTAGCTTTGTGTAATGTAAGTTATAAGATCATTACCAAAGTGATAGCTCATAGGCTAATAACTGTTATGCCTTACATTGTAAATAATACTCAAAGTAGTTTCGTACCCGGGAAGCAAATTTGTAGCTGAGTTTTCTTTGATGACCTAATCTTTGTAGCTGAAGCAAATTTGAACCAGACTCAAATGATTTTAAATGTATTTGAGGAATTCGTAATGTGACTCAGGGCAGAGAGTGAATCTATCCAAGTCTAAAGTCTTCTTCTCTAGTAACAATAATCCTGACTTGGCTACTGACTTAAGTAGGACTCTACGGATTGAGAAGACTCAAGATCTGGGTACTTATTTAGGAGCACCTCTGTTGCATCAGAGATCTTCAAGAAATGTCTATGCGTATGTTCTGGAGAAAATGAAAAAGAAACTATCAGTCTGGAAGGCCAACTCACTATCTTTCGCAGGAAGAGTTACATTAGCACAATCATCTTTGGCAAGTATATCTGGTTACATAATGTAAACTTCAGCAATCCCTATCTCAGTTTGTGAAGAGGCTGAGAAAATTTGCAGAGATAAAAAAACCAAGAATATTAGCATACAGCATTCTCATATTTGGATTTTGGCTTGTCAGTTGAATTATTTTTGTAATCGTCATATTCTGCCTCACACATTAGAGTTTTAAAATTAATCCTGGAAAATTTTCCATTGAATAAATATTCGAAAAACCAAAACTACTACAAATATACAACTGAAATATTTCTTTAAACTCTAATACACACAGACACACAAAAAAGGGTTGCTAAAGGAGCAAGAAAATGTTCCTGAAACTAATATTGCAAAATTTAGGTAGCAAATAAAAATCTTCTGCATATATAGTGAACGATTCCAACAGATAGAGTTACCTTTGAAATGGATAGTTACTTCAGTTGTGACCGGAGTTTCACAACATTTGAGAAGCTTTCAAATGTAAGCTCACCTAGGAACAAGACAAAACTTCAGTTTTATAAGATACACTTGGAGGAACCCCAATATGAGAAAATCTCAGTAATGTCATAATAAGCATCCTTTCCAACAAGGGAGAAAAAAGAGAAACAAGGGGACTTACCAAACAGCGAAGAGGAAAATGTGATGGAAGAGGGAAGGGCTTGAACGGGCGGTGACGGCTGCAGGATGGTCAACAACAGCAGCGGCGGTGAGCAACGAAGGTGACGGTGGCAAATAAGGGTTCCCGCGATGGCAACGAGCTACAGTAGGGTTGGGGCTGTGTGTGTCGAGTAGAATGAAGAGAGCAAGAAAAAAGAGGGAAGAAAACCAAGGTCCCGCATTTAATTTGTTGTTCTGAAGAAAAGGTGAACCTAAGAAAGCGTTTCCGTGTGGAACCGCTATCTTTTCTTAAGTGGCACTTTTAATAGCGGTTCCACACGGAAACGCTATCTTAGGTGATACCTAAGATAGCGTTTTCTAAAGGAAACACTATTAAAAGTCCCCCCATCACTTTTAATAGCATTTCCACACAGAAATGCTATAAAAGGTGCGTTATCAAAAGTCTAATATGTTGTAGTGTGATCAAGTTCTTTTCTGTGGACTGTCATGCTCCTAAAGCGGATGGCATTAAACAAGTGGACTGGCTCCCTCCTATGATTGGTTGGATAAGGTGCAACTCTGATGGATCAGCTAAGGGTTGTCCAGGGTATGCTACTGCTGGAGGCATATTTAGGGATTCAAATGGGAGAGTCTTGGACTGTTTTTCGGCTTTCCTTGGTATAGTTTCAGCTCTTCATGCAGAATTTGTAGCAGCAATGATGGGAATTGAATTTGCTCAACAAAAGGGTTGGTCCTCGTTGTGGCTCGAATGTGATTCAAAGGTGGTGGTAGATGCTTTCATTTTTAACAGGAAAGTCCCATGGCAGCTTCATAATAGATGGGAAAATTGCAGAGTCCTTTGTAGAAGCATGAACTTTCGGGTGACTCACATTTAAAGAAAAGAAAATAGTTGTGCAGATGGTTTAGCTAATTATGGTATAGCTAGTCATTGTTTTAACTGGTGGGACAATGTCCCTGACTTTATTAGAGATGAGTTTTTTCGTAATAGGATAGGATTGTCTAACTATAGGTTTAGTTGATTGTTTTTTCTCATGGGTTTTGGTTTTTTTTGTCCCCCCATGCTATTCTTTGTATTCTTTTTTATCTTCAATAATATGTTGACTTGCGGCAGATGATTGTTAGAAGTTGGGGTGCCAACCTAATTGGGATGCCTTTTCCTATAGTAACGCCTTAGCATGCCATGGCTTTTAATAAAAAGTAAAAAAAAAAACCTGCCTCAAAGTAAAGTTTACATAAAAAAAGTCATATAAGCATATAATTTTATTTATATTATCTCATTTCATTCCAGAAAAACATAAAATTTTTTTAAAAAAATATAATCAAAATCAAATTTATATTTTTTAAAATGACAAATAATTTGAAATAAATTGAAAATTTTAAAATAAAAATTATTTAAAAAATTAAAAAAAACAAAATCAAAATCAAAATCAAAATCAAAATCAAAATCAAATTTATATTTATATTTTTTAAGATGACAAATAATTTGAAATAAATTAAAATTAAAAATTAAAAATTATTTTAAAATAAAGAATAAAAAAATTGAATTTATATAAAAAATCATATAAATATAGTGTACTAACCGAGAATATAAGACCGGATCGACCAAGCTTACCCCTGTAAATGGGCCTAGGCCCAAACTCCTCCAAAGTCGAGGACTTGTTAATACACTTGTTAGCCGAGGATAAATACTCGGACCTATCCCATCACAGACCGCGGATGAAGACATCTCGGTCCCGTGCAATCCAGTCACAACTGATTTAGTCAAACATCTTACTCGATTATTCAAATATCTCTCCGTATAACTCAGAGCCTTATCTTTATCTAGTTATGATAACAACATAATCTTATCAGATAGATACAATCTCAATAAAGTCTAACTAAAACTGTTATACCTAAAAATCTCTATAAATAGGGGATCAACCCCCTCACTTAGAACTACGTTGCTTTGATTCCCACTTGGGATACGTAGGAGCAGAATATCAATTCTGTCAAGCTATTCCATAAATACTCCCACAGAGTTTCACCGGACGGGTATCTCTCACTTGAGATATTTGGACGGAACATTGACGCCGTCTGTGGGAATCGAAGCAAAATTTTCCCATATCACATACAATGGTGAGGACAAGGAGCGGGAACGGCAGGAGAGAGGGGCTGGAGAATGCCAACAATGGGGATAATGGAGAACGATCCATAAACCCATCTATGATGACCGACAATCCCATTATTCAAGAACTTCTCGCGCAGGTGGCAATGCTGAGAAGGGAGAATGAAGAGATTCGTCGGCAGAACAGTCGTCGAGAACGAGAGCAAAGCCGAGAAAGATCTGCCTCTTCTCCTCATGAGAGAGAGCACCAGATAGCTGGGAATGAAGGATCCAGGAACACGCGCAGAGAAGAAGGAATATCACAACCCCGTGTTTCTCATCATGTTGACCGAAGAGACGAGCAGGAATTTCCTAGACGGGCCGCAGAACTTTCACTTCAGGTAAATAGGCCTAATGAAAGGGCTGGCGTGCGGAAGCCGAGACATCCCTTCACTGATGCCATCATGGGAGTTCCTCTACCAGCCAACTACAAATCAATAAACATTGACAGGTATGATGGCACCACGGATCCAGAACGTCATTTAGATGCTTTTACCACCCAAATATATCTCTTTACCACTGATGATGCTGTTATGTGTAAAGTTTTCCCTACTACTCTGAAAGACGCTGCGTTAAGCTGGTATACCCAGCTACCGCCAGTGTCAATTGACTCCTTTGACACGTTTGTGACTAAATTCAATGCTCAGTTCGCCATGAGCCGAGCTCATAAAAAAACCTCGACTTCGTTGGTAAATTTTAAGCAAGAAAAAAACGAGTCCCTACGTGATTTTATGGCCAGATTCAGCAAAGAGACTGCCCTGATCCGGAATCTCAGTGCCGATGTCGCACTACATACTATCTTGACCAGATTACGACCCGGCCCTTTCGCCAGACATCTAGCTCGGAAGCCTCCATCCAACATGGATGAGTTAAGGAGAAAAGCTGCCGGATTCATTAATATGGAAGAAATAGAAGAGTCTAAGAAGAGAGAAAGAGCCGATGATTCTGATAGACGAGAGGGGAAAGAAAGGAGGAGAGCTGGAGGTGACAAGCAGAAATTTAAAAAGACATCCGAGCATTCATATAGGGGGCCAAAGTATGAGCACTATACCCCCCTCAACACCAATCGAGCTCAGGTGTTTGAGGAAGCCTACAACGCAGAACTTTTGCCACTCCCCAACCGTGGTCACACGCCCGAGAATGCTGATCGACAGAACCATTGTCGGTACCATCGTAACTACGGGCATACCACCGAGGAGTGCTGGGTCTTGTGTGACAAGATTGAAGAGCTAGTGCAAGCTGGTCATCTGAATAATTTCGTTCAGGGGAACCACAACAATGGTGAAGGGCGTGGCAGAGGTAGAAGAAGAGGAGGCGGCCAAAACCCGGGAAGAGGTGGTGGTCGGCAAAATGATGAAAGAAGAGAAAATACGGAAGAGCAGAATGAAAGGAGGGCGGAGGATAATACTGTCCGAGGTGTGATAAATACTATCTCAGGTGGATTTGCGGGAGGGGGCACAACGAGTTCAGCTCGGAGAAAATACCTGCGGGCTATTCGGGCTGTAAACTCGGTAGTTGGCATACCCCCGAGAATTTCCCCGCCGATTATTTTCTCCGATGAAGACTTCTTGGGTGTGGATCCTAATCTGGACGACCCAATGGTAATCACTGTGCAATTGGCCAACTTTTCCGTCAAGAGAACTCTCGTCGACCAGGGAAGCTCAGCTGATATTCTATATTATTCAACATTTCAGAAGCTCGGGATCCCTGAAAAATCTATTCAGCCATACGACAGTAAACTCGTCGGTTTTGCTGGAGAGTAGGTGGATACCCGAGGATACATAGACCTCCTAACTACTTTTGGAGATAGGAAAACGTCCAAAATTATTCTGGTCAGGTACGTGTTGGTTAATGCGGTAACATCGTACAATATCTTAATTGGAAGACCATCCTTGAACGAGTTGGGAGCCGTGGTCTCTACTCCCTATCTTACTATGAAGTTCCCTTCCAACTCGGGAGACGTAGTTACTATCCGGGCTGATCAAAAAATGGCCAGACAGTGCTATGCAGATAGTTTGCGTGTGAGCAAACTCAAATCTACACCTGAAGGAACACTAGAGAGAGGAAAAGACGAGTCTGTAAACTCGGTTAGTTCTGTTGAACTAGACCCGAGGATTGACATGCAAGAACAACGGCCACAACCCATCGAGGAGTTAGAAAAATTCCACCTCGGATTACAGCCAGATCAGTGCACTAAACTAGGAGGTCAACTCGAACCGAATTTAAAAGAAAAAATAATGGAAGTACTCCGGAGCTATTGGGAATTTGTGTATAAAAAAAAATAACGCAGCTGAAAAAAATTCCCATCGAAGGATCCTTGCGAATGGTCATGATTCATGGTTAGAAGATTTACCTCTTGAAGCGATGACAGTTGATTAAAATTGTCTATCACGAACACCGCACGAACGATGTCTCTAAGGTATCCACACGAGCAGATTCCGTGAACGTCCAACGTCACGAACCCGAAGCGTCTCTGTCTCACAGTGCTAGCTTCAAAAACCGAGACCTGCTGTTCACTATCACTCTCTATGTGCGGCTAGGGTAAAACAAAACCGTGTAGGCACAATAGCTTAAGTGGTCTACTTATAGCAGCACCTCCTTAAGTGAGTTAGTGAGCAACGTTTGACCTAAGCCCCATGTACTATGTGCTAGGCCCAATAGAAAAGTCCAACTCTCCTTTTAATGCTTCTCTTAATCATCTCTTATGTGTGTGACCCTATAGGTTCCCAAAACGTTAGTAGTAATATTAAATCCCATTTAATATTACAAACAGTGAGCGATATCTAGCAATACATCACTGCTACCTAAGTAGTGAGAAAGTCAGTGATTTGACGAAACCTTTCTGTGACAAATATTCATGTGCATTATTATCCCTTTGTCCATATATCTATATTGAACACAAGACATGGAATGTGTCACCCTTGTATGGTTCAATATCATTTTCCCTGATACCCGAGTAGACTTAACAACAAATGAGGTCAATATCTCATATTGACTCATTTCAAAGACGGACCATGCATTTTCTGGTCTCACTCTATCGGGGGCCCACAGATATTACTCCTGTTATGTAGGAGGGACAAATTCCATCTAGGTCACTCACATCCCTCTGCATGGCTCGTGGTATGCCCAATGTCCGTCTTTATAATCATCCTATTACAGATGACGTTTGATGATATTAAAGCACACGACTCCTCATGTAGGGATCGTAGCGATTTCAGGTCGAAGGATTGCATACACCATTGTCACTATGAGAACTACTTATGACACTCACACAACGCTCCATGTAGTGTTCTCATGGTGGGTCAATCCAGTACATTATTACTCTAATGTGTACCTATGTGGCGACTCGATATCTCATATCCATGACCCGTGAGATATGGTCATCAGTCTGCACACATAATAGTCTCAATGTATTATTAATGTCCTTATTAATAAAATACTTGACTACGGATATTTAAGAATAGGATTTCATTGTTCAATAGTGTCTCACGATCAAGTCATATACTTGATATTCTATTAAACTGAAATTTCTATTCTAAGGACTTTATTATGTTTAAACAAGTAACACAATAAACTGGAATGCCTCATATCATATATATATATAATATCAAGATACAAATGTAAGTCTAAGAAATACACTGGCATCTAGGGCTTACACCAACAGGAGCAACGCCGATTTGTTCGCCTGGGTGACATCAGATATGCCGGGGATTAACCCCAATTTCTTATGTCACAAACTGGCAATCTGTCCCGAGGCAAAACCGGTAGCTCAGCGGAAAAGGAGACTTGGTGAGGAAAGAAGAAAAGTGGTAGAAGAAGAAACAGCAAAATTGGTTAAAGCCAACTTTATTCGAGAAATAGAATACACTACTTGGCTGGCCAACGTGGTTCTGGTTAAAAAAGCAAACGGCAAGTGGCGCATGTGCACTGATTATACAGACTTGAACAAAGCTTGTCCAAAGGATTCTTATCCTTTACCAAGTATCGACAGGTTGGTGGATGGTGCTTCCGGGTACAGAATTTTGTGCTTCTTGGATGCATACTCGGGGTACAATCAGATACGAATGTATCCCCCAGACGAGGAAAAAACAGCTTTTATAACCTAAGGCTCAAACTATTGTTACCGGGTAATGCCATTCGGATTAAAAAATACTGGAGCAACCTATCAAAGGCTCATGGACAAAGTGTTTGAAAAACAGATCGGGAAGAACATGGAGGTTTACGTGGATGATATGGTGGTAAAATCCGATGACCACAACAATCATCCGAGGGATTTGGAAGAAATTTTTCAGCAATTAAGAAAGTACAATATGAGACTAAATCCAGAAAAATGTGTTTTTGGTGTCCAAGGCGGAAAATTCCTCGGTTTTATGTTGACACACCGGGGAATCGAAGCCAATCCGGACAAATACCAAGCCGTGATTGAGATGCGAAGTCCGTAAAATGTTAAAGAAGTGCAACGGCTTACAGGGCGACTAGCATCATTGTCTCGGTTTCTCCCCAGATCTACAGAGAAAGCCCGACCTTTCTTTAAATTGTTGAAGAAACCTCAAACTTTCACATGGACTGAGGAATGCGAGAAGGCCTTTGTTGACTTTAAGACCTTTCTGTCTTCACCACCAATATTAACTCGACCTATCCTAGGGAAAGAGTTGTATTTATACTTGTCAGCCACCGAGTATGCCATCAGTGCGGTCTTGTAACTGCAGCTCGGCGATTGCGTCCATATTTCCAGAGCCACCAGGTGATTGTCAAAACTGATCACCCTATTAAGCAAATTCTCAAAAAGCCCGAGTTGGCAGGCCGCATGATTGCTTGGTCGGTGGAATTATCCGAGTTTGGCCTCAAGTACGAGTTGAGAGGTCCCCTGAAAGCTCAATGTATCTCTGATTTCGTAGCCGAGCTCCATCCGTTGCCGATTACTGAAGATTTATGGTGGGATTTATATGTGGATGGATCCTCGAACGTCAAAGGCAGTGGAGCTGGGGTAATACTGGAGGGTCCGGGAGAGCTAATCCTAGAGCAATCATTAAAGATTGAGTTCAAAACCTCAAACAACCAAGCTGAATACGAAGCCTTGATAGCAGGATTAATGTTGGCTAGGGAAATGGGAGAAAAAGCTGTTCGATGCCGAAGTGATTCACAGCTGGTCACAGGACAAATCTCTGGAGAATACCAAGCAAAAGAACCTCAACTTACCAGGTATTTATGTAAAGTAAATCAGTTAATTCCCAATTTTGAGAAATTTACTATTGACCACATTCCCAGGGAAGAAAATACTCGGGCTGATCTACTGTCAAAATTGGCCAGCACGAAGAGGCCAGGCCAGCATAAGACAGTCATTCAGGAAACTATTAATGAACCGAGTATTACACTTGGAGAGGTGATGGCTAATGAACCAGCTGACCGAGAATGGATGACTCCCGTATGGGAATATTTATCCTCAGGTACTTTGCCCCCAGATCACACTGAGGCTAGAAAAATCAGGCTTAGAGCGAGTCATTTTGCTATTATTTCGGGAGAGTTGTATAAAAGGGGATTCTCGGTACCGATGTTGAAGTGTCTAACTAAAGCTCAGTCAAAATATGTAATGGAAGAGGTTCACAAAGGAATCTGTGGTTTTCACTGCGGGGGCAGATCGATGGCCTCCAAGGTAGTCCGAGCAGGATACTATTGGCCTACCATCCGAGCAGATTGTATCGAGTGGACGAAACAATGCAATGAATGTCAAATATTTGCCATTATAAGTCGTACCCCGTCCGAAGAACTTCACACATTGAACTCTCCTTGGCCCTTTACTATGTGGGGGATGGATATACTTGGACCATTCCCCATAGCCAAAGGTCAAATCAAATTTCTTTTGGTAGGGGTAGACTACTTTACAAAATGGATTGAAGCAGAACCTTTGGCAAAAATTACTGCCCAGAAGGTACAAAAGTTCGTTTGGAAAAATATCATCTGCAGGCATGGAATTCCATTCGCAATTGTCACCGATAATGGAAGGTAGTTTATAGATAAATCATTGTGAGAATTCTATGTCAATTTCGGTATTAAACATCATGTCACATCGGTGGAACATCCCCAAACCAATGGACAAGCCGAGGCAGCCAACAAAGTCATTCTCGGAGAACTGAAGATGATAGTGGGAAAAGCTAAAGGAGCTTGGGCAGAAGAATTGCCGAGTATTCTTTGGACCTATCACTGCACGCCACAATCCACTAATCAAGAAACACCCTTCAGGATGACATACGGAACGGATGCCATGATCCCAGTTGAGGTCGGTGAGCCGTCTTTTCGACGAATGCAACATGAGCAGAATGAGAATGAAAGCAATTTAAGGGTCGAACTTGACTTGGTGGAGGAGATCAGAGAAGAGGCTAAAATCATAGAGGAAGCCTGCAAACGAAGAGCTACTCGGAGGTCTAATTCAAAGTTAAAATCGAGGAGTTTCGTGCACGGGGACTTGGTGCTAAGAATGCAAGGAGAGGCAAGAAGAGATCATACCGAGGGCAAGCTAGCAACGAATTGGGGAGGACCATTCCGAGTAGTAGAAAACTTAGGAAACAGAGCATACAGATTAGAAGAATTGTCAGGGAAATCTATTCCGAGAACTTGGAATGCTTCCCATTTGAAATTTTATTACAGTTGATGTATATAGTCTGGTGATGTACTCTTTTTCCTACCTCGGTATTTTTTCCCAAAAAAGGGTTTTGACCGAGAATGTTTTAACGAGGCACACCGCAAACTTTTCTTCTATCCAATAAACAATTTATTATGAATATTGGACCATTTTCTTATTTTGCCGATGTATTTACTATTATTCCGTGAACATTAAATTGTTTAAGGCCGAGTACGAGCCATTAAATTGTTAAGGCCAAGTTTAAGCCTAAAGGCCGAGTACGAGCCATTAAATTGTTAAGGCCAAGTTTGAGCCTAAAGGCCGAGTACGAGCCATTAAATTGTTTAAGGCCAAGTTTGAGCCTGAAGGCCGAGTACGAGCCATTAAATTGTTAAGGCCAAGTTTGAGCCTGAAGGCCGAGTACGAGCCATTAAATTGTTTAAGGCCAAGTTTGAGCCTGAAGGCCGAGTACGAGCCATTAAATTGTTAAGGCCAAGTTTGAGCCTAAAGGCCGAGTACGAGCCATTAAATTGTTTAAGGCCAAGTTTGAGCCTAAAGGCCGAGTACGAGCCATTAAATTGTTAAGGCCAAGTTTGAGCCTAAAGGCCGAGTACGAGCCATTAAATTGTTTAAGGCTAAGTTTGAGCCTTAAGGCCGAGTACGAGCCATTAAATTGTTAAGGCCAAGTTTGAGCCTAAAGGCCGAGTTCAAGCCATTTAAATTGTTAAGGCCAAGTTTGAGCCTAAAGGCCGAGTTCGAGCCATTTAAATTGTTAAGGCCGAGTACGAGCAATTAAGGAAGAACAAAGTTTGAATCCAACGGCCAAATGTGAAGCAATGAAATTATTAAGGGAACCGAGTACAATGCTGAAATTGAAAATAAGGCCGAGTTCGAGCCTTAAAAGTTACAAATCTGAAATAAAAAATAAGGCCGGGCTGACCTCAAAATCTTCGGAACCGGAGCAAGACCAAGTGGCCAGTAGTCCCCCCACTCGGATGCCCCGACCTTCCTTTGATGGAGGAAGTAATCACTTCCCCCCTGAGAAAGCTGGATGATGAGGCGTTCGGCCAGCTTCAGGAGGGGATGGTTGATACCCCATTCTCCACTCCCGTAAACTGCTGTTCTCCAAGTTAACATACTTTTTAAAAGGATTAAATCACGAAAGGGATTCTGGATCCCATTTCCCAATTACATCCTTTTTGGCAGCTGTAAAGCTCAAAAAAGGATGTTAACTGGGAGAGAGGAACGTAAACCCCTAGCAATATTATGAAGGGAATTACTCGGGTCAAAAGAGGACGAACTTTGCTGGTCGAAAAGATGAAGAATGAAGAAGCGAAGCAAACAAACAACCCTATTTATAAGGGGAAGAGGCGTTGGAAAGAGGTGATATGCGCTGGGAAAAGGTTTATTGAAAAAATAAATCAAGGTTTATTGAAAAAATAAATCTCGAAACTTAGCAAAAAGCAGTAATTGCATGAACCCACTGGAATTTCCAAGGCACATAATGTGTGAAACCTGCCCGATGCTCCTCAAGGATGCAATCGGTGGCCTCCTTCAAATCTTCCTGAATCTCCATCTTGGCCTTAGTCTCGGCATTCAAGTCGGCTTTAAGTTGTTCAATTACAACTTGAGCCTCTTTGAGCTCCTCTTCAGCACGAGCTTTATCCTCCTCAGCTAATTTTGCTTGAGAGTTCAACTTGGAGTTCTGACCATTAAGCTCGGCGATGGTAGTATTCAGAAGATTATTGGCTTGGGCCAGCTCATCGCGCTCCGAGGAAATCTGGGCGAGATCCCTCTTCAGCTTCTCGATCGAAGCAAACTCAGCCTCCCAATGCTGGGACTTTCTCTCAATCTTTATCAATTCTCGGCTACAGAAACGGGCCAGAGCAGCAGCTCGGATACAGTAGACTGAGAGGGCCTCCATACTAGACTGAGCCCCATGCTACTTAATTAGGCGGAGATCGGCAACCTTCAGGTAATGCGAGTCAAAAGAAGGGAAGGGGTTGAAGTCATCGCTCCAGAGAGACGAGGTTCCTGCCTTCAAAGAAGTGTTATACCACTTCAAGTCGGCAGGGAGGGGAAGTTGGTCCTCTTGCTCCTTAGCACCCGTCTCATGAGTGATAGGACGTTTGGAACTCGGGCGAGGAGGGGAAGAATCTTCGGCATCAACTACCATCTCCACCCTTTTTCTTTTTAGAGGGGTAGACGATGAAGTCCCTTTAGCAGCGGCCGAAGAAACTCTTTTCTTCTTCTGCTTCTTGGTCGCCGAGGGACACTCCTTCGGGGCAGATTTCAAAAGCTTTGAAAAGTCGAATTTCCTCATAATAACGGCCAAAAAGGAAAGCTGTTAGTACAGGAACACATACAAAAAGGATTTAGAAACCAAAAAGCCGAACACTTACTTTTAAAATCGGCTCTCGGAGTGGATGAAAAGGGGAGTTTCAGAAGACGTCCACAATGGAGAGGCCGAGGAAGTTTTTCTAAGATATCTACATCCCGTTTATCCTCAGCAGGAAGGGATTCATATTCAAAACCAACAAATTTGGTAGGGGACGATTGCCAGTACAAAGGAAACCTGGCACATCCGTTTTCGTCAAAAAAGAAGGAAATGTGAGAATCCGAGGGGCGAACTCAGAAGAAGTCAACTTTGAAATTTTTATACGATGATGAATACAAACTAATCAACCCTTTTTGGTTCAGCCCATTGAGGGAGATCCACCCAGTTTTCTCACCAAACCTTGTTTGGTAAAAGTACAGAAATTTGGGAATGGTAGGCTCCATCCTGATGTATTGACAGCGAATTTGAAAGGCTTTCAAGGAAGCCCAACTGTTAGGATGAAGCTGAGTAGGTGTGACATTCATGGTTCTCAGAACGTCACACTCAAACTCAATAAAGGGGAGAGACACATGTAGATGAGAAAAAAGTGTTTTATACATATATGTAAAAAAAGGCTCGGAAGGATGAGCGCGGAGGAAAACATACTCATTACCGGAGCAAGGAGAACAGATGAACTAGGACTCGTCTCCAGATGTCGAAATAGTAATCTGGGACCGAAGACGAGTGATCGAATCCAAAGATTGATAGCTAGAAAAACAAACCCCAACTTCGCCCTTAACCCAGGTATACCCAGGAAGGGTAATATTGGGAATAGGGTCCTTAGGAACCCTTTGGGGTCGTATGCGTGCTCTAGGTTTGGAAATTTGGGGGGAGGGAGAACCAGACCCAGAAGAACTAGAACCAGAAGAACCAGACCCAGAAGAAGACGACCCGGAGGAGGACTGTCTTACCTGACCGACGTTTAGTTCCTGTGAAGGAACAGAAGAGTTGGAAGGAGAACCCCCAATGGGAGAAATCTCGCGTTCCACCAGAGGCGAAGTGTTCGACTCAGTAGACTCAGATGAACTCATATCCGGAAGCAAAAAATAAAACTTAGAAACACGAAAGAAGGAAGAAGGCTGGGCGTACCTGAAGAATGAGAGATTGCAGAAACTAGAAAAACAGGGTTGAAGAGCGAAAGAAGGTAATGGACAAGGGAGAACAAAGTGGAATTAGAAGAGATATTTATAAAAGAAAGATGCCAACCGTTGATGAAGAGACACAATCAACGATTCACGTTCCTTTAAATAAAAGAAGGAAAAAGGCGCGACTTTTAATTTTCCTCCCTCATTAAATGAGCGCGGATTTCTAGGGCTACTCACCTATAACGTGCACACTAGTGCAATAAGTGCTTTTTACGTCAGTTAAAATTGATTTTTTACGTCAGAATACTGACTGACGTAAATACAGCTGACGTTAAAAGTTTAACTTTTAACGTCAGTTGAGAACTGACGTTAAATATAACACTATTAACGTCGGTTCTTTTACACAACTAACGTTAATTTTGTCAAAATTAACGTCAGTTCTTTTAATAGTAGGCATGTTTATTGAAAAAGAAGGAGTCTCAGGAATATCAAGATTTGAATCTTCATTTTCATCACTACCATTATACATGCTTTTTCCTTGGAGAACCACGGACAACCTTTTGTTAGAAGGATCAGTGATGTAGAACACTTGTTTTGCTTGGGAAGCCATTATGAAAGGCTCATTTATATGACCTAACTTGTTGAGGTCTACCAATGTGAACCCCAATTCGTCGGTTTTTACACCACCGTTACTATCAACCCACTTACATTTAAATACCGACACCGTAAGCTTAGTGTGATCGAGCACCCAAATATATTCAATATATCCAAAGTAAGGTCTCGGTGCTGTAACGGGTTTTGTGTCCTTTGCACTAGAGAAGTGCATTGTTTCGGCCACGATCATAACCCCACTATTTTGCATGGTACTCTTGTTATCTTGTTCCTTTGTATAAAAGGAAAAGTTATTTATGTCGTATCCGCTCCAACATATGACGTTGAAGTTAGGCCCACGTGCTAGCCATTTTACGTCATCAGAAGCAGTACTACCATCCTTAAGCATTTCTTCCTTGAACCATGGTAAGAAAGTCTTGTTATTCTTGTTCAACAACCACCTTTCGCTCATTCAAGGGTTTTCTTGATTGACTTTTCTTTTATGTTCAAATAAGAAAGGCTGAACACATTCGATGTTGTTCAATACATACAAATGTGCTTGAAGCACTTCCTCCCGATCCTTCCTATTGATTCTTAAGCCATGTGTACCCTTACCTTGACATCTGATCTCATCATGCCGAGGCTTAGGAACCCCTATAGGATCCGTGTTATGAAGGTAGTCCGAACAAAACTCAATAGCTTCTTCTGCAACATACCTTTGAACAATAGATGCTTCCGAACGATTAGGATTCTTCACGTACCTTTTCAAGATCTTCATGTAGCGCTCAACTGGGTACATCCATCTCAGAAAAACCGGCCCACATAATCTAATCTCCCTCACCAAATGAACAATTAAGTGAACCATTATGTCGAAAAAGGAAGGAGGAAAATACATCTCCAATTGGCACAAGATTGTAGCAGCCTCAACTTCCAAGTCATCCAACATACGGCGGTCAACGACTTTGCTACATATAGAATTGAAGAATGAGCACAACCGAGTAATGACATGTCTAACATTTTTTGTAGCAATACCACGAATAGCAACGGGCAGAAGTTGTTGCATCAAGATGTGACAATCATGAGACTTCAAGCCAACCAATTTAAGATCACTAGAGACAAGCCTCTTCATATTTGAAGAGTAACCATGTGGAACTTTGATGCCCTGAAGACACCCGCAGAAACTTTGTCTCTCTTTTTTTGACAAAGTATGACATGCTGGCGGCAAATAAGTCCGCTTACCTTCCTCAACAACTGGAGCTAACTGCTCTCGTATACCCATAGCAACGAGGTCGAGACGAGCATTCACACCATCCTCTGTCTTGCCCTGAATGTTGAGAAGCGTCCCGATCACCATATCACACACATTTTTCTCCACATGCATCACATCAATGCGATTATCGACATCAAGCTTGCGCCAAGATGGAAGATCAAAGAATATCGACCTCTTCTTCCATATGTTTTTCTCAGCAGCTTTACCTTTCTTTTTGGACTTGCCGAATATAACATCGATGTCCTTTACCCTCTGATAAACCTGCTCTCCAATTAAGGCCGACGGCGCTTCTTCTGTCTCTTGGCATCCATTAAAAGCTTTTTTCATCTTACGATATGGGTGATCACGTCTAAGAAATCTCCGATGCCCAAGGTAAACCGTCTTCTTTCCATGATGCAACTGAGTGTAGCATGTGCCTTCTTCACATATAGGGCATGCTTTATGCCCCTTGACACTGTACCCGGACAAGTTACCGTATGCTGGAAAGTCGTTGATGGTGCAAAATAACATGGCACGAAGCTTGAAAGTCTCATGAGAATAACCATCAACTACATCAACACCTTCCACCCACAGCGTTTTCAAGTCTTCAATCAAGGGACCTAGATAAACATCTAAGTCATTTCCCGGTTGCTTTGGGCCCGAAATCATCATAGACAACATCATGTATTTGCGCTTCATGCACAACCAAGGGGGCATGTTGTAAATTATTAACAGAACAGGCCATGAACTATGAATACTACTCATGTTACCATAAGGATTCATTCCATCCGTAGCAAGTCCAAGCCTTAGGTTTCTTGGCTCATCGGCGAAATCCGGAAACATAGTATCGATATTCTTCCATTGAATAGAATCAGCAGGATGACGAACCTTTCCATCACGTTTCCTCTCATCATTATGCCATCTAAGATTCTTCGCATCTTTCGCATTGGCAAACAATCGCTTGAACCTTGGAATTATTGGAAGATACCACAACACCTTCGTAGGAGGACCCTTTTTTCTCACATCATCAAGATCATCATCATCATCACCACCCTTCACTTTGTATCGTGATAACCCACATTTGGGGCAATCGTGATTGTCTTCATGAACACCGGTGTACAATATGCAATCATTGGGGCATGCGTGTATCTTCTTATACTCCATACCCATAGGACACAATACCTTATTGGCCTCATAGTTACGGTCAGGCAATGTGTTGTCCTCCGGAAGCAAGTCTTTCAACACTTCAAGCAATTCCGTGAAGCTTTTATCGGTCCAACCATTTCTCGCCTTCACACAAACCAATTTTAGCACCGCCGACAACCGTGTATGAGTAGTACACCCTGGATATGAAGGCTTATCGCATCACCGCACAACCTATCATACACATGAGCTCGATGAAAAGATTCTTGTCCAATATCACGGATCATGTCCTCTACTTGATCATCCTCCATATCTACGTCAACGTCCTCACTTTGGGAGACACTCGCCGTACTACTCAACAACACATCACCATGCCATATCCATCTTGTATAACTCAAGTAAATCCCTTCACAAATCAAATGAGTACGTATATCCTTCACCGTACATTTCCTCGTATTCAAACACTTGACACAAGGACAACAGAACATTCCATTACTATTAGGAACATTCCTTTGAGCAAATTCTATAAATTCTCCCACCCCCTTCAAATACTCAGCACTAGTACACTTACAAACCATCCAACTACGATCCATAACTAGATAGATCCTGTAGATATACAAAACATATATCCAATATAAGGACAATACGGGAGATTGAAAACTATAGTTTTTGAAGATTGCCAAGCACTGGTCACCGGCCCGGCGGTGATGTCCATCACGCCGTAACGTGCCAACCGAACCGCACCATGCCATCACAGTGCGAATCGATCACGGCCTAGCCGTGATGAGCATCACGGCCGTGACAGATCAACCAGCAGAGCAACATGCACTCAAAACCAAAAATAGAGACGTACATTCCAAACAACTCAAACTCACGGTTTCAAGTTTCAACTACTGAGACTACAGTTTCAACATACACTCAAAACCAAAAATACAAAAATGTGCCCTAAATACTCACCAGAAATAGGTGCTCGCGTGGTGGTTGGGAGGAATCGCTCGAGTGGTGACCAACGTTCGATGTGGTTACTGAGAGCAGAGGGACAAGCAGAGTTAGTGCGCGGGAAGGGGAAAGAGAGATGTCAAGTTATTGCAAAGAATGAATGGAAACACAGAGTTAGAGTTAATAGTGTACCTCACGGTGGTGGCGAAGAAGCCCTCGCGGTGGTTGCGGTGGAGATGAGCTCGCGATTAAGGTTTTGTGCTGGGTGAGAGTGAGAGTCAGGGTTGAGAGTGATCTAGGGTTGAGCGTGATGAAAATAGAAAAGAGACATACGTACAGAGCGAAGTGCAGAAGGCGCACGGATGTAAACGTTATAATCAAAAAGCAAAAAATAAAACAACATTTAACGTCAGTTTTATTAAACAACTGACGTTAAAAGTAATTTTTTAACGTTAGTTGTATTAAACAACTGACGTTAAATATTATTATTATTTTTTAAAAATACTTTTAACCTCAGTTGTTAAATTCAACTGACGTTAAAAGTGTTGTGTAAAAATCATTCTCTATATAAAGTACCATTATTATCTCAGATCGATGTAACATCGCCTCTTCTTTTCCTCTATATTTCTATTCCTTCACAAAATGGCTATGAGACCTGTGTTAAGAGTGACAACAAGGGACATATGATTATTTACGTCAGCTATTTATTTAACTGAAGTAAAAATCACACTTTTAACGTCAATTGTATAAACAACTGACGTTAAAAATAAATATTTTTTATTTTAAAAACACTTTTAGCGTCAGTTTTATTCAACAACTGACGTTAAAAGTGTATAAGTTTCTGAAAGCATTCATTCCTTTGACTACTCTGATACTAAATTACCCATTACTGCTGTGCTACTTACCCATGCACATTGTAACCTATAATCCTCTTTATGAGCACTAAGTTTATACCTAGACTTAAAGGTCTATTTCTTCCTATATTCCTTCGGGCGTTTTCTTTTCTGCACGTTTATAATATATGATTGCCAACTCCCAATGCGCCTTGGAACCTAATGCTCTTAATGATCAATTTAATTTTTTAGCAACTTACGACGCCTAGTAACTTCATCCCCTACTCCTATAAATAGCTTCCTTCCTTCTTTTAATTTTTCTGCTTCACAATATGGCTCTGTCATGGAGATTAACTTCATCACATTTCTTCCTATACCTAGACTTAAAGGTCTCTGTCTTAATGGTCAAACAACTTCTGAGTTTGAGTAAATCACATTACATGGGTGATAAGGGTGTGTAAATCGCATTATGTGAATTGCACACACCATCATCCTTCCTCGGAGAATCGCGATTCTGAGTTCCAAAACCTCAGCTTTGGAACCAAGCGGTTGTTCCAAGAATATTGCTGAAACAGATCGAGTGCACCCTTCACTCTGGTTTGGCTCCAAATTGACTGTGGATTCAGATGGAGCATCAAGGACTTCAAGTAAGGGAGGAGATGCATTCAATATTGGAGTTTCTGAGGACAGGACTGAGAAGAAAATGATGTTGAAGCAGAAAATTTTTTATATTTTAGTGCTATCTTGCGGAAATTTTTTATCTTTTAATCATGTAATTGTAACTTATGAATCGCTTCAATGAGATACGATTTGATTATACATATATAACTTGTTTTATGTTAAGTGTTTATTTATTTTAATTTGCACAAGAATTTGTTTACTAATTCAAGCTAATTAATTAAGATTAAAAATAAACTTTTTTTTTAAAAAAAAGATTAGAAATAAACTGCACTATATATGGAGTGATGATCTGCGTTAAGAGTGACAACAGGGAGATGACAACGACAGACAGATAGGCATGAGTTGATTATTTACGTCGCTTATTTATTTAATCAAGTAAAAATCACACTTCTAACGCCGTTTATAAACAACTGACGTTAAAAGTGTTAATAATTCTTGCAAAACACTTTTAACGTCAGTTCATTAAACAACTGACGCAAATAGTGATTTAATATTTACAAAACTGCCACCGCCTCATTTTTAACATCAAACATATGGTCAACTGACGTAAAACGTTCCCGTATATTACATTATTTCCACTAGTGGCAATAGAAGGATGAAGGGGAATGATTGCCTTCTCTGACAAAAAGAAAAGGAGAAGGAACATTATCAGTTGAAATGACAGCTTGAAACACGGAAGGAAGAAAGTCTACGTAGCCGAAGTATAAGCTCGGTTTGATACTTGTCAGCTCTTTCTCTTATTTAACCTCGGAGCTCGGGGGGCTTGTGTACTGACCGAGAATATAAGGCCGGATCGACCAAGCTTACCCCTGTAAATGGGCCTAGGCCCAAACTCCTCAAAAGCCGAGGACTTGTTAACACACTTGTTAGCCGAGGATAAATACTCGGACCTATCCCATCATAGACTGCGGATGAAGACATCTCGGTCCCGTGCAATCCAGTCACAACTGACTTGGTCAAACATCTTACTCGATTATTCAAATATCTCTCCGTATAACTCGGAGCCTTATCTTTATCTAGTTATGATAACAACATAATCTTATCAGATAGATACAATCTCAATAACAGTCCAACTAAAACTGTTATACCTAAAAATCTCTATAAACAGGGGATCAACCCCCTCACTTAGAACTACGTTGCTTTGATTCCCACTTGGGATACGTAGGAGCAGAATATCAATTCTGTCAAGCTATTCCATAAATACTCCCACAGAGTTTCACCAGACGGATATCTCTCACTTGAAATATTTGGACGGAACATATAGTATTTTTTGTTATTTTATATTTATAAGTTAGTTCAATAATTAATTTTATCAAATATTTCAAACTTAATCATAGCTTTTCAGTAATAACATTTCAACGAAAATTAGTCTCTCTGCCATCGGTTAACTAATTTTGTTAAACAAAGCCTAAACTGCAGGTTGACTCATCATAATTTTTTTTATAAAAATAATAAAAAAAACTGCAACAAAAAAAGTAAACTATTTAAAAATATATCTAAAAAGGTTAGAAAAATATAAAATAAATAAATAAATTGAAAATCAGTAAGCCACCTTGTAAGTCACAAATAATTAAATAAGTCGAGTTTGATGTCAATTAAGATTTTTTCATCAAGCTAAAAGAAATTCTATCTAACACAACTCTAACCCGTGATCAAATTGGCTTGATGTATGTCAGCAATGAATATTGAGAGCTCTCGAGACTTTGTCCTCTCGGCAAGGCCAAATGACAAACCACCAGATGGAGGGGGTGGTCCCCCACCTCCTGCTACACAACAAAAACCTTCTTTTAGAGGCATGGTCTTAGGCAAAAAAGAAGTTCCTGTCCCAAGGAAAAAAGTTGATTCGTATAAGGAAAAACTTGCTACAATAGAATATGAAGATGGCAATGTCCTCAAGCCGAAGGTTCATGTTGCACCATCTGTTTTGGAGGGTCTGTGTGCTCCATGGAAGGATGCTCTGATTGTGAGCCTTTTGGGTAAGAACATTGGATTCTATACGATGAAAGAAAGGCTCCAGAGGCTATGGAAACTTGTTGCAGGCTTTGATATCATGGATATTGGCAATGGATACTACATGGTCAAATTTGATGTGGAAGTGGATAGAACCAAGGTTATGATGAAAGTATTTTGCTAGCCCTTGCTGGAGCTGTGGGAAAACCTATCAAAGTGAATAGTAACACTCTTGATGTTAGAAGAGGAAGATTTGCACGTGTGTTTGTTGAAGTGGATCTCAACAAACCAGTTATATGTAACAGCAGTTCCTGAACAGAAAATACATTATGTGAGCATGCCGGAAAATCGCTCTCAGCCTCAGAATGCGGTGGCTAACCAACAACGGGGAGAAGCTCCGGCCAGTTCTAGTGCTGCGCAACCCAAGGAAAACAATATCCCGGATAATGGGGCACCAGATCAGATTTACAGTCCAGCAAATATCGAGGAAAAGGTTGAGGAGTCGCATTATAGGGTTTAGGGTTGAGGACTAAGAAGAAAAATCGATGGTCAAAGCAGTAAAGGCAGACAAAAGTGTCAGGGATCCAAAAGTTAAAACCGCTGGCAGTGATAAAGAGAAGGCTCCCAAATCCCATGCAAAAAGGGGTACTTTTTAACCCTTTACAAATCAATCGCAGAAATGGCTCATTAAAAACTCTGCAATTCATACTAATCCATCCTTTTCTTGGTCTTGGCTTTGGAAGTTAAAACTTCCATAAAGTATTATTCACTTTCTCTGGTTGATTCTTCACTCTAGCTTGCCAACTAATGATTTTCGGGTAACAAGACATTTGTCTCAAGATGGCTCTTGCCAAAGATGTGGTGCTTGTCAGGAAACTATACTTCATACTCTGAGGGACTGCAATGGCACTAAAATAATTTGGAACTTTATTATTTCAGACCCGCATCACTTCTCTATTACTTGCTGCACTGACTGGATCAAGAATGGTATTAATGACAGCAATGGCACTATTTTTGCAGTTACATGCTGGATTCTTTGGAAATCTAGAAATGAGGTGGTCTTTAATGATAACAAATGGACTGTTTGGCATATTTTGAGCCAGATTCATTCCTTAGTTAATGTCATTCGCAATTCCCTTGAAAATCCCTTGAAGACTAGAGAAGTCAGAGAGGTTGAATGGCATCCTCCAAATGAAGACTATGCCAAGTTAAATGTTGATGGTAGTTCTCATGGCAACCCAGGAACCTCAGGCTATGGTGGTTTGATCCGAAATGCTTTAGGGGAATGGATTACTGGTTTTTATGGCTGCTGTGGCATAACTACCAATATGAATGCAGAACTCATGGCTATCTCTAATGGACTGAAACTTGCTTGGGACAAAGGCTATAAAAAAGGAGTGTGTGAATCTGATTCAGCTACCGCTCTAACTTTGATTAATGATGGAGCCCCTTCCTTTCATCCTTATGCTCCTCTTATAAATCATATCCGGAGGTATAGAGATTTGCAATGGAGCTTAATTTTTCAGCATACCCTTAGAGAAGGAAACAATTGCGCAGATTGGCTAGCTAAGTACGGTGCAAGATCTGAAACTAAAATGATTGGCTAAAATGCAGTTTTAGTCCCCCAGATTTTTCACTTTGACAAAATCAATCCCTCTACTTTTTTTTGAGTGATTTTAGTCCTCCTAGTTTTACAATCTTGCAATAATAATCCTTCAGTCATCTTTCCATCCAAAATTTAACAGAATTAGTCTATGGGTCAAACAGCAAACAATATCATTGCCATGTGTCATCCAAATAATAAATTAATAATTAATAATAAAATTATTTTTTAAAATCCTCCTCTTATCATGTCATGTGAGATGTACACGATCTTTTGTGGAAGAGAAGGGGTCGTCTCCCTCATGGTGATTGAACCCTAGCCAGTCCGCCGCCACCATTTCGACTCGACTCGACTCAGGCCGTCCCCGCGCTCTCGTTTCTGGACGACCTAGCTCTCCTGTGTATCTCTTCTCACTCGAGCACACTGTTTCTCGCTACTGCCTTCGCTACACGACGCTCCTCAACAGTGGTCTACGATCTGGACGAAGAAGGATGGCGATGCAGATTGGGCTTTGTGGCGGTGGATGAGTTGGAACAGCGGTGTTGCGCGTGTAGGTACTCGGAGTAGATCTAGATCGTTCAGGGCACGTAAGGGTATGGTGCTGTGTGGTGGTGGTTGAGCTCGCAGTCCTAGGTTCGCATCCAGGTCATCGAGGCACAACGGCTTTGTGTGCACAAGGCAGCTTGTGGTTTAGACGTGGTGATGCTGCTACGAGGCTGGTGTTCATTGATTGGGTAATTGTTTGGGTGTGTGAGTAGTTGCCATGGATGTTGCTTTTCTTCTCTCTGTTCCTGATTTTGCTTTGGTGTGGAGGTGATAGTGTTGACGCTACTTACTGTTGTTTGGTGGAAGTGGGAAAAAAATGGTGGCGTGTTGCTGTGTTTTAAGTAGAAGGGAGATGGAGGGTTTAAAGAAAATGGGTTTCTGAATATGGAAGCAAGAGGCAGCTTTTTTATTATTAATTAATTATTTTATTATTTAGATATGGTATTGATAATTTTTTATAGGTTTGAAATTGTTTGACCCATAGACTGCTCGGTTAAATTTTGGATGGAAAGATGGTTGCAGGATCATTATTGCAAGATTGTAAAACTAGCACGACTAAAATCACTAAAAAAAAATAGAGGGACTAATTTTACCAAAGTGAAAAATATGGAGAACTAAAACTACATTTTAGCTTCGGAGAACTGTCCGGTACACCAACTCAATTTGCTAGCTGATGCAGTAGGCACTACTCATATCAGGCTCTAGTCTTTTGCCTTTGCTTTTGCTGTTTTTTTTTTTCGTTTCTGTCTGATAAAAAAAAAGTTGGCTTGATGTGAGTAACAGACTTTTCTTAACAAAGGTTAATTTGGTATATGTGTAAAAATGAGTTGAAAATTCATAAATAAATTTGTATGTAATTTTATACATAATATGAAAATATGAAATCCTTACCTGTATTCTTGAAGGTTAAGGACAAGATGGAGGAACTGTCTTTGTGATTACTCATATATATGGAATACCTGTTTGAATAAATTATTTTTTTTGGAGTCTCCTTCAAATGTTTTACTTGGTGGGATTTCATTCCTAGTTTCATTAGTGAGGACTACAACCGAAATAGGTTTAGTCTCCCTAATTTTAGATTTTCTTGATTTCATTCCTCATGGGTATTGGCTTAATGTCCTCCCATGTTTTTTGTATTTTTTCATTCTATTTTAATAAATTAAGGTGTGTTGCAGATGATTGGTAAGAATTGATATGCCAAATTAGTTGGGATTTCCTTTTTTATTGCGATGCCTTTACATGCCATTTTGCTTAAAAGAAATAAGAAATCCTTCCCTGTAGACTGAACTTCATATCAAAGATACCATAAGCAATAAAGGTCTTATTCTATAACGTTTATAAATTTAGTTTCAAATTTATATATGAATTTTTTCAATTTTTTTTTGTGAACCCGGGTATCCTCCGATCGGTAGCTAGAGACTAATCCCTCGCTCGAGGTACTGAGATCCATTTAAGGGTTGACCTCTTTCAACAGATGCTCTTCCATACGTATGAACCAGGAATCGAACCCCTGACCATATCCTTAAGAGACCTAGTTATCTACCAACTGTGTCACACTATGTTGGTTTCAACTTATTTATATTGTTTGATATATTTTTTATACAAATGAAAAAAAAAAAATGAAACTAAAGAAAACTAAACGAGAAAATGCAGGAGCACTAAATCCCTATCTATTGTATCACAGAAAGGTTACCCCGACGCAAAGCTGTGAACATAAGTAGGCAATTAAGATAGGATAGAGATCTCTTATCCATTTTGATATAATACTCCCCATCCCCACCAATAATATTGTATGTTATTGGTTGTGACGGGGAGTGATACATCAAAATGGGACACGTCTATTAAATTATTCTCCCTCATTTTTTTTTTGTTTTGATAATCATTATTCTCCCCCATTATTATTGCTTATAACTCCTTCCGGTCCTTATTATAAGAAGTAAATATGTATTTTTTTTGTTCAAAATATAAGAGACATGTATCAATTTTGACACATATTAAATGCTAATTTTCAACTTTACCCTTATTTATTATAGGATTTATATTTACGAAATAGTATCAACTTTCCATACAAGTGGAACATTAATTAAGATTAGAAGAGGTATTTTATAAATTTATATGAATATTAATTACAATTAGTTTATTTCAATACATTTCCTTGATCTGTGTGTTTTAGGATTTTGTTTCTTATAATAACGACGGGGAGTATTAATTTATTACTTATTGGCCTGAATTACTCCTTCTTCTCACTCATTATCAGCATGTTTTTCATAAAATCCATTTTGCATTAAACATGAGCGACTACTTTCTAGTTCTAGGAGTATGAAAAGGAGACAAAGGGTAAAGAAAGAATTTTGCAGATAAGAAAATTCCAAAAAGAAAATGTAGGGCCCGATTAAATATCTGATTGTGGGTAAATTTACATATAATAACGATATTATCAATATATTTTTGCATTATACTAAGTCTTTTTATTAATTTTTTTAGCTAAAACCTTCGAATTTCTAAACTCAATCGTGCCCCATGGCGTCACCTCGGATTAATTAACCCACAGCTCACCTGAGGCAAAGCTGGGAAAAGATGGAGAAATCCCTAATCTTAACTTACGATTCACCCGTTTTAAGGTCATTCTTCTACATGAAAGTTTTCATTTGTTTTTTCGAACAAAGATTTATAAAAAGTTACAATACCGAAATTTTGCGCCAAGAATGGAATAACTTAATGTCGTGAGAAAAAAAAAGAGAGACTTGATCTGAAAAGTAGATCTTACATTAATCCCAACAGACAAATCTAGAAGTACACATAAAAATTAATTTATTATTACATGGAAACGTATACATATACTCAAAGAATGAATAAAACAGTGACCAATGTCACACAGATATAATCACCAGAATTAGGAATAAAAATGAAAAAAGAAAATGGTTAAAGGAAGAGAATTCCAATACCAATCTAATAGGATATATGTGCTATGTGTTGACCCTATTAAAAATCAACATCGCACTTGGTCACCTCAAACAGAGTTGTGACATTTTTAGAACCTAGTGGAACCTTAAGATGACATTTAACCTTAGGCTTATAGTCCCCGCTTATGACATCTCCAAGCCTGAACCTAATCCTAAAGTAGAGCTTCACATAGATATCATAAACCCCAGCTCTCTTATCTTCATTGAACTTAGACACTTGATCATCATCAAGTAGCAACACATGCTGCCCAGAGAAAACACCACTCATAGGGTTCGTGCTCTTCTTGTACTGGCGAAACGAGTTGAAGTGCGTGATAACATCGGTAGTGTCGAACCTTGAGTCCTCGTAGAATGCTAAAGCCTCCACTTTGTCGTAATAGATGCTGAGCTTCTTGTTAGGGTTGCGTGCGGTGAAGTTGAGCACCATGTTGTAGTGGAGGGTGTTGTTTGTGTAGTCGAATTGTGTTAACTCGGCTTCGTTCACGTAGAACTTGAAGGAGCGAGGTTGGACGATGAGATAGAAGATGAGGATTGCGAGGCTGGCGAGGACGACGAGTGCGATGAAGAGCTTCCAGAAGAAGCTGAAGAGGCAGCAAAAGCAGCCACGGTGGTGGTGGCGGTGGTAGCGTGGTTGCGCCGGTGGTGGAATGGCTGGGCCGTAGTAGGCACCGTTCAATTGGGGTTGCTTATCAGCCATGCTAGCTAGCTATGCTTGCAAAGATGAGTGAATGAACAAGAGATATTATAACTATAAGTAACGTGACAAATAAATTATAACTATAAGTAATGTGACAAATATATAAATTGAGAGACAAAAAGGTGAAGAAATGTTGTGTATAATTTGTAACAGAGGAGTTGATGGAGAGATTTAGCTAGTGAATTGTGAGATATGGTTGATGAAGTGTTGTTGGATATATATAGAAGGGAAGGGCATTAAACATTCTTTGAAAATAACGCGGTTATGAGTACTTATGCGTGTTGGTGTTGGACATTTTTGCCTAATTCAATTTCCGCACATCAAAGGAAATGAACAATAGTGGATTGTGTTGACCGGTACAAAGTTTGATGTTGAATGAGTTTAATTTTGCCCAATTGATTACGGCCTGTGCGAAACAACCACGAAGAAACAATCCGTACAAAAGAAGTGTTTTAATTGTTGGGCCTCATCTTCGCTAATGGGTGTGAATGTGATGATACCTATCCAAACTCTGTACTATGTCTTGTCATCCAAATCCAATTGTGCTCTCTGTCTATTTATCTATAAATATTCAAGTAAAAAAAGAAGAAGAATTACATTCTGTTATGATGCCAGAGACACGGTGATTCACCTATTTCTATAAGGATCTATTATGTATTTTATTAGTTAGTTATAGTTGTTACTTGGGGTAATTAGTAGGTGTGTTATGGTGTATTGTTTTATTGTGTGTATGTGCTAGTCTATATAAACATTGTATGAGCTCATGATTGGTAATGAGAAATTAGTTATCACTTCCCTTCTTCAATATCTTCTTAGGAGGTCCTCTGTCCATTCCTATTCCTAACATTGGTGCTCTCGTTGAGAGAACTCCCTCTCCCTTATGGTTTTTCAGAAATCTACTCTGAAGGATTGTTCCGAAATATTATGGCATTACTTACTGCACTGTGTGACGAGACAAGAGAGGAACAATTGAGTGAGGAACGAATACCGATCACTGCTTCAGAATAGTTGAACCTTGCTCTCACGACTTAGAACGAGATTCCCTCGGCAACGAACCAAAACGAGGCGTCGTCCCTCTAAGGTCTGCTGGACGGCTTGGCATGGCGAAGCTGTTCATCTTACAGGGAACCTCCGCGGGAGAGAAGAATCCTGCGAATCCAGATCCACAGTCACTACCTCACAAGCCACCAGAGCTGGCTGCAATTCCACCATGGGACTCGAAACCCTCTGATGCGTCCAAACCCACGGTTGTTGATGATCGGAAGGGGTCTCTTCTCGATAACTTCAAGGACTCTGCGTTGCCGACTCCGGAATCTTGTGCTGGTTACATCGACAGGTTCGTTCCGCAGCCGCTACCCTCGACGCCGCCACCACCGAAACCTCCAGATACGGAATCCTCTAGTCTTCTACCATTGTCCAATTCCATTCTTTTGGAAGGCCCCAATCCGTAACAATCACGTGTTGAGGCATTGGGGGAACAAAAAACGGACTCAAATGCTGAGGGTGAAGGGCTGGTTTCCGAGCTGGAGATGGCGGAGAGTCACCGGTCTCCCTGTATGATGACGACGGATGCTCTGGCGGCTGCGAAGGGAGCGATGATGGTGGCCGCATGGAACAGCTCGACTAGTAGCACTGTCGTGCAGAAGGGGCGGTGGGGGACCGAAACGCCAGGATGTCCCCAGCAAGCATCGCTACAGTTCCACCGCGAGATCAACCAGGACACCAATCTCCGCGTCATGCCATTGCCGGAACAGCTCATCGTGACGACCGTCGCTGCAACACCGCCACCACACATCATCCTGGTGTTTGATCCGGCTGGAACTATCCTCTACTTGACAAGCATCGTAAGGCTGAGGGAGGAGATGTCATCAGGGGCAAGGTGGGGAAGCTATCAAAGAAGCTCAAAAATTAACCTAATGGGCCAGGCCCAATTCGGTGGGAAAGAGCAATGGGTTACCATAAGACCTGTTGAGTGTGCTTGGATTGTCCATAATTCATTTAGTATTGGGTTTTTTGATATTAGGCCACAATTATTATTATTTCTTCCACAACCAAATAGCAACATGTGTTCAGCTTTTCGGTGAACATTGGCAAACGACAACAATGGGATCTCGGTGGACGTTTGGCTATGTCTACCGCTGTTAGGTCATCCCAGTTCCGATAGTGGGACCTTGGAGGGAAAAAAGAAAAAGAAAAAGAAAAAGAAAATTGAAGTTTAGATTCAATTTTTACAACCTTGAGGACATGGTTGATTTGATGGGGTGGGTATTGTTATGATCCTAAAGGCCTAGTGACTCGCCTATTTCTAGAAGGATCTATTATGCATTTTGTTAGTTAGTTATTGTAACACCCTAAACTGGGGCGTCACTTTGTTACCCGTTGCGGAAAATAAAATAATTAAATTGCTGGTTGTTTCCGGTAAATGATATTTTCTTAATAAGTGAGTATTCTAAAAAACAAGGGTAAGTGATGAACACTCAGAACATGAAATGTAAACATCATATATATATAATCTATCTCAGTGGGATTCAAAGTTTAGAACAGAAACTAGGGCCTGATCAGGATGACCATTAATAACAGAGTTACAGAACATAATGTTAACAACTGTAAACTAAGTAAAGCAAAATAGGGGGAGGGTCCGGAACCACGCATCAAAAGGATGGCTCTAAGAAGCCAAATACAGTCGGACCGAGACAGACGAACCACAAAATATACACCCCTAAGCTAGCCACTACTAACGACTAAAAGGAAGACTCACCACGAACACTCCCACAAGAAGAGACACCAGGTGATGGGTCCACGACGTCTCTGCCCTCATCAGGAGAGTCGAAATCATAAAAATCTAGATCGTCATCAAGCACGTGCTCCGGCACCTCATCAAGATCATCATCGTGATCCAAGACGTGGTACACGGGCTCATCCACCAGGTACTCCTTGGGGTCCTCCTCCGGGTCATCCTCAATCGGTGAAGTCGGCTCGACTCCAGGTAATGGTACCCCTAGAGGCGGGTGCTCATGTAGCTGTCCATTCATCTGTAGCACGTGTAAGTAGTACCAAGGTGGTGGGAGAGCAATCCTCCTCGTCTCAACTATCTAAACTCTGCGACATGGTTCGCCCTCGGCATTCTTCTCCAGCGTGGTTATCGGTCCATGATAGGTAGCCGATGTAGATCCGAGGTGAATCTTCCACGCCTCCGCATTCCCCGCATCATCGAAGATCTTAGTCTTCGATTCCGACAGTACCAATGGGATGTTCGGATCCATCTAAACTCATACATATACAGCGATGCCGAAAAGCAAAGAGAAATAACAAGAAGATATGCAAGAGTGAGATACCAATATATGGATAGATTACAATAACCATATGCATGATACATGCATCACATCAACATATTAACATTTACCAGATATTAATAGATAAAACAACAAGTATCATATCAATGGGTGTCATACCCGTACAATCAGCTTTTATAAAGATTATGCATGACACTTCAATATTCCGACTCTATAAACTTAATCTCATGAGATCCCTTCATCTTTCTAAGAGTTGATCAAACTCAAAGCCCCCATTTGGGCATCACCGTTGTGACTAAAGACCCTGTTTGGACATCATCGTCGTGACTTATATGACAACCCCTGCTTGGGCATTACCGAAGTGACTATAAAGTCCCTGCTTGGACATCACCGAAGTGACTAATAGCCCCTACTTGGGCATCACCGAAGTGACTAATAGCCCCTGCTTGGGCATCACCGAAGTGACTAACCTGTGAGGCACGTCTGCCTAAATGCATGAAGAAAAACATTTGTTCAAGATGTATTCTTTGTGTTCAATCTCATTCGTTGTCGAAGCTCAAAGATAACGACCATTCATAATTTTCATCACTTGAAATTACTCAACATCAACACAGGACACGCAGTTCGAGTGCTCAATCACAACACCTAAGACCGATGTCTCAGTCAAAGTTTGTGGTCATAGAAAAAGACTTACAACCTTACCCATGTTTTATTTCAACATGATTAGGACTCTCAGTCCACAACAACGTAATTAGGACACTTGATCCATAATAACGAGATTAGAACTCTTAGCCCACAACATCATGATTAAGAATCTCGGTCCACAATACTTAACACGGATCAAAGATCAACGTGCACATTATAGAATACCAGAAGCGACGTCTCACGAACTAGATTCGATTTCACCTGTTCTTGCTTTTCGTTCAGTGAAAATCCAATACCAAAATAAAACCTCGGTAACCCATCCAAGTTACCGGAATATTTTCGAAAGTATTTCTTTACAGGAAATCTTTTCATTGGAAAATCATTTGTAAACTACTATAAGAAATCCATTATCTCTTGAAATCCTTTTCTTAAAATCATCTCTATTTAAGGTCAAATATTTTCCAAAGGCTTTTGCTTCGGTAAAAACACATATTTTCTAAATGATTTTCTCTTGTACAAAAACTTAGTTCGTAAGAAAATAATTTCCTTTAACTTGAAATTATTTAACACAAGTTCCAAAGTTTTATCCTTCCGGAATAAATACAGGGAAAATCACTTACTTTCCAAAACACATACTTTACTAAAGAACATTTTAAAATGAACATCATCACGTTCAAAGTTCTCATATGATTACTTAACACGGATCAATATCGAAGGTATACTGATAGGTAAGAAGTGAGCTGACTTGGTCAGTCGATCCACTATTACCCATATATCCTTATGTCCCTTCCGAGTTAACTGGGTAAGGGGTCCTACTATCTTGGAAAATCCTTCAATGAATCTCCTGTAGTGTCCAGCTAAACCCACAAAACTACGGATCTCTGTTGCCGTTATTGGTCTTTCCCATTCCAAAGCAGCTTCCACTTTCGACGAGTCCACTGCAATTCCTTCACGTGATATGACATGACCCAAGAATTGAACTTGGTCCAACCAAAATTCACACTTTTCAGGTTTCGCGTAAAGTTTCTTCTCTCTCAAGGTTTGAAGAACGATGCTGAGATGTTCAACATGTTTTTCCTTGTTTGGCAAATAGATTAGAATGTCATCGATGAAGACAACGACAAACTGATCTTAGTAAGGACGAAAGATCCTATTTATGTAATCCATGAATATTGCAGGAGCATTTGTCACTCCAAACGACATCACCAGATAGATACTCATAATGCCCATAGCGTGTTCGAAAAGTTGTCTTAGGAATATCCTCTGCCTTCACACGGATTTGATGGTAGCCTGACCGTAAATCTATCTTTGAGAAAACGGTTGCTCCACGTAACTGATCCACTAGATCATCTATCCATGGAAGCGGATACTTGTTCTTGATCGTTACCTTGTTCAACTAACGGAAATCCACACATAATCGAGAGGTTCCATCCTTCTTTTTCACTAACAAGACTGGGGCTCCTCATGGTGACACACTGGGTCTGATGAATTTCTTTCTCACCAGCTCAAGTTGTTCCTTCAAGGTTTCTAGCTCTGATGGCGACATACGGTATGGTACCATAGATATTGGCCCAGTGCCAGGAACCAAGTCAATCGCGAACTCGATATCTCGAACAGGTGGTAGTACAGGTACATCTTCAGGAAAAACTTCCGGAAACTTATTGACGACAGGGATGGACTCTAAGTATAACTCGTTCTTAACGTCTAAGCAAAACAGAAGCATGTATCCTTGTGCTCCCTCTTTCAAAGAAGCCCTTACCTGACTAGCAGATAACAATCCAGAAATATCATCCCTAAAAACTAAGGTATTCTGAGCACAATCTATTAAGATATGATTGGAAAATAGCCAATCCATGCCTAAAATTACATCTAACTGAATTAAAGGCCAACAGATCAGGTCTACCAGAAAATGTTTATCTTGGACAATAATAGAACAGTTCAAGCACACAGAGTTTACAATAACTGGCTCAGCAGTTGGGGTTGAAACAATCAGGTTATATGGCAAGGAAGAAATAGGCAAACGTAGAAGTTTCACACGATCCATTGAAATGAAAGAATGTGCTGCACCCGAATCGAAAAGTACAGTTAAAAGATTACCAGCTATGTCACACGTACCCTGCACGAGATCGTCGTAGTTTGATGCCTCAGCTCCACTCATCGTATACACCCTTCCTTTTGCAGTCGGCTTGTTGGCTCTGGTGTGGTTGATAGCTGGCTCACGCTTTGGTGCTCTGCAGTCTTTAGCTAAGTGACCCAAACGATCACAGTTGAAACACCGTGCCCCTCTCATCGGGCAAGTGTCAGCCAGGTGGTTAGGATCTCCACATTTAAAACACTTCCTCCCTTGGCCTTGATTTTGGTTCATCTGGCCTCCAGTCCCAGTCCCAGAAGTACTGGAACGATGTTGCTGTTGCCTTTGATTATTGTTGGGTGATTAGTAGTATGGCTTCCTCTGGTTATGCTTCCATTTCTGGTTCTGCCCTTGAAATTGGCTCTTAGGACGAGAGGGTCCCCTAGTATTCCCTTTGGTGTCTCGTCCTTTCCGCATTAGCTCTACTTTTCTGCACTTTTCCACTAAGGCTTGGAAGTTCTTGATTTCCAGTGGTAGCACTGACTCCTTGATTTCGAAACGCAGTCCTCCTTCGAACCTTTCACACTTCCATTCTTCGCTTGGGTTGTTCTGAAAGAAGCGGTAATATTTGGCAAGTGATTCGAATCTTGCCGCATATTCCCCCACAGTCAGGTCTCGCTGACGTAAACTCAGGAACTCTTGTTCCTTCTCAGTACGAGCACTCTAAGGAAAGTATTTAACCACAAACTTGTTGCGAAATACTTCCCAGGTGATTGCTTGGTGCTCAGCCTCTAACAGTTGTCTGGTGCCTTTCCACCAGTACTCGGCATCTCCTACCAGTTGGAAAATTGCATAGGGCGCCTTTGCTTCCTCAGGTGTATGAACTAGCTCAAAGATCTTTTCCAACTCCCGGATCTACAGATCAGCTTTCGTAGGATCCACGTCTCCATCAAACTGTGACGGATTCTGACGTCTGAAAGCATTCGGATGCTTTCCCTCAGCAGCTTTTTCAGCCCTCGGCTGCTCTTGTTGGTTCTGGGCAGCCATCGTAGCAGTCTGAAAAGCAATTGCCACAGCCACATCAGCCATTTCTTGGGTGGCGAAGTCCATCCCGCCATTACCTCTGCCACGACCACCACGCCCGCGCGCACCTCCTGGTTCCATACTGACATGTAAGACACAATCAATGAGATGCTAACCAGAAAAGGAAAATCTAACCCAACGGTTATTACACATTACTCCTAATAAGTAATTCAATAAAGTCTTAATCAGAGAACACACAACATCAACCTAACAGACCTAAACCCTAAAGATTCCCGAAAGACTCGACTAGCTCTGATACCACTAATTGTAACACCCTAAACTGGGGTGTTATTTTGTTACCCGTTGCGGAAAATAAAATAATTAAATTGCTGGTTGCTTCCGGTAAATGATATTTTCTTAATAAGTGAGTATTCTCAAACACAAGGGTAAGTGAGGAACACTCAAAACATTAAATGTAAAATCATATATATATATATATATATATATATATATATATATATATATACATATATAATCTATCCCAGTGGGATTCAGAGTTTAGTATATAAACTAGGGCCTGATCAGGATGGCCATTAATAACAGAGTTACAGAATATAATGTTAACAGCTGTAAACTAAGCAAGGCAAAATAGGGGGAGGGTTCGGAACCACGCATCAAAAGGGTGGCTCTAAGAAGCCAAATACAATCGGACCTAAACAGACTAACCACAAAATATACACCCATAAGCTGGCCACTACTAACGACAAAAAGGAAGACTCGCCACGACCACTCCCACAAGAAGAGACCAGGTGATGGGTCCACGACATCTCCGCCCTCATCAGGGAATCATAAAAATTTGGATCGTCATCAAGAATGTACTCCGGCACCTCATCAAGATCATCATCGTGATCCAAGACGTGGTACACGGGCTCATCCTCCAGGTACTCCTCGGGGTCCTCCTCAATCGGTGAAGCCGGCTCGACTACAGGTAATGGCACCCCTAGAGGCGGGTGCTCATGTAGCTATCCATTCATCTGTAGCACGTGTAACTAGTACCAAGGTGGTAGGAGAGCAATCCTCCTCGTCTCAAATGTCTGAACTCTGCGACATGGTTCACCCTCGGCATTCTTCTCCAGCATGGTTATCGGTCCATGATAGGTAACCGATGTAGATCCGGGGTGAATCTGCCACACCTACCCATTCCCCTATCATCAAAGATCTCAGTCTTCGATTCTGACGGTACTAATGGGATGTTCGGATCCATCTAAACTCACAGATATACAGCGATGCCGAAAAGCAAAGAGAAATAACAAGAAGATATGCAAGAGTGAGATACCAATATATGGATCTATTACAATAACTATATGCATGATACATGCATCACATCAACATATTAACATTTACCAAATATTAATAGATAAAACAACAAGTATCATATCAATGGGTGTCATACCCGTACAATCAGCTTTTATAAAGATTATGCATGACACTTCAATATTCCGGCTCTATAAACTTAATCTCATGAGATCCCTTCTTCTTTCTAAGAGTTGATCAAACTCAAAGCCCCCACTTGGGCATCACCGTCGTGACTAAAGTCCCTGTTTGGACATCACCGTCGTGACTTATATGACAGCCCCTGCTTGGGCATCATCGAAGTGACTATAAAGACCCCTGCATGGACATCACCGAAGTGACTAATAGCCCTTGATTGGGCATCACTGAAGTGACTAAAAGTCCCTGCCTAGACATCACCGAAGTGACTAATAGCCCTTGCTTGGGCATCACCAAAGTGACTAATAGCCCCTGCTAGGGCATCACCGAAGTGACTAACCTGTGAGGCACGTCTGCCTAAATGCATGAAGATAAACATTCATTCAAGATGTTTTATTTGTGTTCAATCTTATTCGTTGTCGAAGCTCAAAGCTAACGACCATTCATAATTTTCATCACTTGAAATTACTCCACATCAACACAGGACACACAGTCCGAGTGCTCAATCACAACACCTAAGACCGATGCCTCAGTCAAGGTTTGTGGTAATAGAAAAAGACTTACAATCTTACCCATGTTTTATTTCAACATGATTAGGACTCTCAGTCCACAACAACGTAATTAAGACACTTGGTCCATAATAACGAGATTAGGACTCTTAACCCACAACATCATGATTAAGACTCTCGGTCCATAATACTTAACACGGATCAAAGATCAATGTACACATTATAGAATACTAGAAGCGACGTCTCGCGAACTAGATTCGATTTCACCTGTTCTTACTTTTAGTTCAGTGAAAACCAAATTCCAAAATAAAACCTCGGTAACCCATCCAAGTTACCGGAATATTTTCGAAAGTATTTCTTTATAGGAAATCTTTTCATTGGAAAATCATTTGTAAACTATTATAAGAAATCCATTTTCTTTTGAAATCATTTTCTTAAAATCATCTCTATTTATGGTCAAATATTTTCCAAAGGTTTTTCCTTCCGTAAAAACACATATTTTCTAAATTATTTTCTCTTGTACAAAAACTTAGTTCGTAAGAAAATAATTTCCTTTAACTTGAAATTATTTAACACAAGTTCCATAGTTTTATCCTTCCGGAATAAATACAAGTAAGATCACTTACTTTCCAAAACACATACTTTACTAAAGAACGTTTTAAAATGAACACCATTACTTTCAAAGTTCTCTTTGAAGCTTATTTAGGCTTTTAATCATATGATTAGTTGAGCACAGACTAACATCAGGCTTTTCAGACATCAATCAATATCATAATCTCAGTCAACAATATAACAGTTAATGACAGTTCATAACATATATGATTCACAACACTTTAAATCAAGTAAGGATCAACTTCAAAGAGTTATCACAACATTTCAAGTATACAAATCATTCAAACTTTGATTCAATATAATAACAATATTCAAATATTTCGAGTAAACCACATACACACATGCACGTAGCTATTGAATATCCCTCAGGTTGTCCCCTCTTACCTTTTGTGAAGGTAAATGTACGTGATGCTTGAGGAAGTATACTATGAATGTCCTCGTCTACTCTGCGATGAAAGTCTAGGTTTATGAACACAAAACCACAAGTTAAAAGTTAATCAAGAACACTAAACCAAGAAGGTGTAGGTTCGGCCATGGCATAAAATAAGGTTAGAAGTTTTCAAAAAAAGAATACAACTCATGGATTAATGATCCTTAAGTGTTAGGAGTTCATAACCAAGGTTCACTTTACAAAGACAAAGCAAAAATTCCACTAAATCCATGCTTAGGGCTTTGGCCTCATTAGTATAAGTAGGCTAGAAATTTCCAACCCTTCTAAGCTCTTAGATTTAGAGTTAAAAGATACCAAGAAGTATAAATTCATGATCATATTGGAAAATGAAAACAAAACATCCTAGGTTCACAACCATCATAGGTTCAACCATCATAGGATAAATAGGCTAGATATCTTTAAACTTTCCAATCTCAATACTTAGCATCCAAATGTATTAAGGAGCTTAAGTCGATGATCATATTGGAAAATGAAAACAAAACATCCTAGGTTCACAACCATCGTAGGTTCGGCCATCATAGGATAAATAGGCTAGAAATCTTTAAACTTTCCAAGACTTTAGATTTAAGATCAAGAGGTATCTAGAAGCTCAAATACATGATCATCTTTCAAAAAGTTGAAACAAAACTTCATAGGCCACTAATACATAGTTTCGATCATCCTTGAAAAAATAGGTTAGAGATTTTTTTTTATACAACCTCTTAGAATATGAAAGTATAGATTAATATAAGTTCATAGAAATTGGTTTCAACTCAAAAGGATTTTTCTACAATTTTCTAGAGATTTTAGAAGTTAAAAGAGCTTTAAGAACTTTTTAAGAAAACATAGAGTAAAAAGTGAAAAACTTGCAAGAGAAGAGTATGAGGGGGTTACCCTTGAAACTAGAAAGAAGAAGTATGAAGAACTTGAAGCTTGAAACTAAGGAAAAATGAAAAATTTAAGTGTTGGAAGTTTTGAAGTAAGAATGGAGAAGAAGAAGAAAAAAATGGAAGAGATGAAATGAAGTGGGTATCTATAGAAGGAGAGGTGAGAGTGGCGTGAAAGAGAGAGGGAGAAACAAGTCTTGATGGTCAAGTTTTGGCTTATGCCTTGTTTGGTTGAAGAAGAGAGAGAAAAATGAGTTTTTCAAATATAATATGTTATAATTCAAAAAGTGTCATCATGACCACTTTTTAGGATGTGACTTAGGCTATCTCCCTAGTAAGTCACTTCACTCTCACATGTCACCTCATCACTTTTGTGATCCCTACTCTGCTCCATTGCGTATCCGGTTCAAGTTTCCAGTCGTATTTCTCCCGGAATAAATATTTTATTTTATTTCTGTACTCAAATTTTCGAAAATTTTCAATATCATACAAAACATCACAAAAACACTAACCGTTTCGTCCACGGTTCAAAATTAGGTTTTCTGCTCACTAAACTTGTACCGGCAGTGAAAATGCACACCGGCTTTCTTCTGAATTTTCAACCGAAAATTTAATCGTGACTTCCTACGGTGAAAGAACATAAGAAAATTATTTTATTTTATTTAAAATCACTCTCTTAATTTTATCAAAAATTAATACATATACACATGTATTTACTGCTACAAGACATAGAAATCGGGGCGTTACAATACTACCCCTCTAAAGGAAATTTCGTCCTCGAAATTACGTACCTTGAAATAACTCAGGGTATTGCAATTAACATATACACACACACACACACACATACATACATACATACATACATACATACATATATATATATATATATATATATATATATATATTATTTACATTATAATATTTAAAAGTAAAGGCCTATTGGTCATGTAGTGTCCTACTTACCTATTTATTTTTGAACGTTTGGTGGTCTATTTATTAGTATATGTCTACCAACTTCTTTATCATTAGAGGCCTACAAGCATAATTACAAGTGAAAGTATATGACCTATTTATAGGTGAAGACATATTTAAATGTCTTGTTGATAAGTAGGCTTTTAAGTAAGCTTTCACGCTAGGCCATGCTTTAAAGTAGGTCAGGCTCAGACCTTAAAAATTGACCTATATCAAGCCATAGGCCAGGCTCAGGCCTCGAAATTGGAACGCAGGTCAAGCCCATGCTTGTCAGGGGCTAGCTCGGCCTAGCCTATTCCCACCCCTATTGATAATCATTTTGAACTAAATGATTTGGATATAAATTTTTGGTGGATAAAATTTAGTGGAGGGACATAAAATGGGATAGTGAATGGCATGGGGACCAGTAATTTTCATCCACGAAAGCAAATATTGCAACTATTATTCTCTCATGGTAATTATTACTTCATTTATTTTTGGGCCCCACTCCATATTTTTTGTAATTTTTTCTTGTGGGCAAGCAGTTCTCTTATATTATTTTATTTTTGGTATGAGAGAAAGAGACGGCAACAAGTTTATCTTATATATTATTAACACTTTCAGTTTTATTTACTTATTTAATTTTTAACTACGGCTACGTTATAACTTATAGGGTTTTGATTTTGCTATCTCCCTTGATGTAATTCCTACCTCCCTCCCCCAATTTATTCACCAAATTACCCTCACCCCCTTCCCTCCTCCTCCTCCTCCTCCTCCTCATCCTTCTTCTTCTTCCCCTTCCCTCCTCCTCCTCATCCTCATTCTTCTAGGAATGTGAGGGATTGGGAGCAAGCTTTCCCATATTCCCACCCCCTTCTCTCCCTCACTTGGTGGTGTTTGCAAAAATCGCATATTTATCAGTATTTAAGATGGTATCCATTGCAGCCAATTTGGCCATTGAACAAACAACGTGCGTTTTCTATCTCCCATACTCTGATTTTCGATTGAACCATCACACTTGTGCAAACCAGATCTGTGTCACAGAATGAGATGTCGGTGGAGGTGGAAACTAGACCCGGGTCGACGGCGTGCATGGGGGCATGGACAATGGTGCGCATCTGACACCGTCGCGTGAAGGAGATATGGATGAGTAGAGAAAAGGGGTTTGCAAATTTGGAGTGTTATCCCGAAAACATTCAACGATTCCTGGATACACAGAGGGTGAGGTGTGGTGGGAGGTGAGAGAAATAGAAGATGAAAGTGACGGAGGGAAGGGGATGGGGGTATTTTGGTGAATAAATTGGGGGAGGGAGGTAGGAATTATATTAAGGGAGGTAGAAAAATCTAAAGCCTAACTTATAACTATAAGTGAACCCATTGGGCTGATGGGTAAATGGTACCCAATAATTGAAAGAGAAAAGGGTGTAGAGTTTATATTTTCACCAGAAAGTTGGACCAGGGCGATCCTACTATCCTAACATACTACATGGTGAAAACTAAATTTAAGTGCAACAACAATGGCCGGGAATTTTTGCGGGCCCGAATCAGGATGGGCTATCCTAACGGCCCAAGTGTATCCATCTTCCATTGTAAACAAACGAGTAAAATTTACCTTTAGTCATCGGGTCCCTTAAGCATGTGTCAGGGGTTCGATTCCTGACTCATGTGTACGGAAGAGCATCTGTTGGGAGAGATCAACCCCTTAAATAGTTCTCAGTACCTTTAGGGATTAGTTTATGGCCCCCGGCTGGAGGATATCCGGGTTAAAAACAAAAAAAACTTTAATCCTTTGAATATTGTTTCTTTATCAATTTCATTAATCCCTTATATATAATTTTATTAATTTAGTCCTTAAAAATATAAATTTTTATTTCTTTAGTCCATCAGTTTATCCATTTATTTAAAAACTAACATTGTTAATTTTTAACTTGATCAACTAATAAATGTACATAATTATTCTTTTCACTTTCACACTCTTAGGTAGTGTTTGACCCCTTTTTTTCCCCTTAAAAGTTACTTTAAAGTTCAAAATAAAAATAAGAGCTTTAAAAGTAAAGTTAAAATAGTTTGATATATAATTATAACAAATAACTTAAAAGCTACTTTTAAGCTAAAAGTTGTTTGGTAAATTTTTTAATAAAAAATCTAATTTTATATATTACTAATGAATGAAATATTTTTAAAAAATACAAGATAAAATTGTTTTAAAATTCTATCAATTAAAGATAAATAATTTTTTTTTATTTTAGTGGAAAACCTCTCTTGCCTTTCTCCAATCCATCTTTGATTATTGATAAATAAAACTTTTTCCTTGCTTAGTTTTAAAGACACGATTTGTCTAAGAAATAATAAACCACACATTTTTAACAACTTCAAAATCATTCCAAATATTTACAATACCGTCCAAAATTTGACGATTTCATTCCTCTATTAATTTAAAATCGCACATGACCAATAGTAATGGAATAAAAATATAATTGAGTCTAAAATATTATTATAACCAGATGAGTCAAATTGATTCAGCTTCACAATAAATAAAATTTTTTAGTCCACACGACTCAACCCACCACAGTTCGGTGGATTAATTCTTTTTGGCAAATCAAATAAGTTAGTTTGTAACATATTTGCCTAACTTTTATATTTATTGGACCAGAGTATATGTATTTAGTAAACAAGTTCACATCTCATTGTTTTACTTTTTAGACACTATTTTAAATAGTGCTTTAACTTATAATTTATTAAATGACAAAAAAAAACCTAAAATTTGTTAACTTTTTTCTCATTTTTATCCTTATTATTCCTACTTTATCCAACTTTTATCTTATAAAATAAATTTTACATAAATACATCATATAAACGTCATTTCATTTATATTATACCATTTAATTTAATAAAAATATTTAAAAATAATAATAAAATTAGAAATCAATATTATAACTTTTAAGATGACAAACAATTTGAAATAAACCAGAGTATTAAAAGTTATAATTATTTTAAAATAAATAACATAAAAATATAATTTATATAAAAATCATATAAACATATTATTTTTTCATTTATATTTATAAGTTAGTTCTAAAACTTAACGGTTCTATTCATTAAGTAGGGATTCATGTGAGTAACAGATTTTTCTTAACAAGTGTTAATTTGTTATAGGCGTGAAAATGAGTTGAGAATTCATAAATAAATTTTTAATATAATTTTATACATATTATGAAAGTATTAAATTTTTTCCTCTAATTTAACTTCATATCAAACATACCAGCAAGGCAGTTTTTATTCTATACTGTTTATAAAATTAGTTTAAAATTTATATATGAATATTTGAACTCATTTTTCAACTTATTTATATTGCATGATAGTTTTTTTATATACAAATGAAACGGAAAAAAAATGAAAGAAAAAAAATGAAACTAAAGAAAACTACAAGGTAAAGCACAATAACACTGAAGGGACGTTTGTTTCAAGGTTTAAAACTATATTTCAGGAAATCACATGTCCGGGAATGTTATTGATGGATATATTATAAAACACGTTTGGTTATCATTTAAAGTTCATCGAAATCTTTCTTGAAATTCCTGAGAATAATTCGAAAGTTTGTTTGGTTTACACTACTAGAAAACTAGAATTTTCGGACGGAAATGTTTCCGTCTGAAATTTTCCGAAAATTTCGGACGGATTTCAGACGGATTGTGTTATTTTTTATATTTTCCTTGATCCGTCTGAAATCCGTCCGAAATTTCGGACCGATTTCAGACGGATTGTGTTATTTTTTTATATTTTCCTTGATCCGTCTGAAATCCGTCCGAAATTTCGGACGGATTTCAGACGGATTGTGTTATTTTTTATATTTTCCTTGATCTCAAATCAAACCGTCCAAAATTTCAGACTGATTGTTTTATTTTTTAATATTTCTTACATCCGTCTCAAATCCGTCCGAAAATTTTTGGACGGATTTGATTTTGACTGTGTTATTTTTTATATTTTCCTTGATCCGTCTGAAATCCGTCCGAAAATTTCGGACGGATTTCAGATGGATTGTGTTGTTTTTATTTTCGGACGGATTTCAGATGGATTGTGTTGTTTTTTATATTTTCCTTGATCCGTCTGAAATCCGTCCGAAAATTTCGGACAGATTTCAGACGGATTGTGTTATTTTTTTATATTTCTTACATCCGTCTGAAAATCCGTCCGAAAATTTCGGAAGGATTTCAGACGGATTGTGTTATTTTTTATATTTTCCTTTATCCGTCTGAAATCCGTCCGAAATTTTCGGACGGATTTCAGACGGATATTGTTATTTTTTATATTTTCCTTTATCCGTCTGAAATCCGTCCGAAAATTTCGGACGGATTTGAGAAGGGATTTTTTATTTTTCATATTTTCCTTGATTTATCTTAAATCCGTCAAAATCCGTCCAAATTTTGGATCGAGTATTTTCTTAGTTGATCAGTTCAACTATTAATCTTTACTCCAATTTGAATTTCGAAATCATATCTTTATCAATCTTTATTTTTAGATTCCAAAAAGTAAAAACATGTTTATTTTAGGCCTAATATTTATCACTCATTTTATACCCACTAATACAAAAAATCAGATTTTTCTCTCTCCTATATCTACCCAAAACCCGTAACCCCTCCCCCTCACTTTCTTTTCTTCTCTGCTTTCTTCTTTTCTCTTTCTTTCTTTTTCTTCTTCTCTCTCTTTTCTTTTTCCTCCTCCCAACCTCATCTCCTCCTTCCCTCCACTGCACAAAACCGCCCTGCTCAGCCCTTGCCGTCA